>MU869053.1:0-26108 GCA_036418205.1 Ostertagia ostertagi
GTTTACTGTGTAGTTATAACAGTTTTTACATCTCCTTGCACTTACTAGTGCCACTCATCAGTTCGAGGGCAACCCGACGATGAGTGCTGCTAGTACCTTCAAAAGGGTATAGCGCATTCGTGGATACCAATTAACTACCTTTAGTTATTAACATAACACACCCATACGGGTCAATCCCTTACGTTCTTCGCATCGACCCATCGGTCGTTATTCCTTTCCTTCGTTCGGCCAATAGGTCGTCATACGTCAATTTGACGTACAAGTTCTTCAATTTTCAACAGCAAGTTTTTGAACTTAACTATGTACGGCAACTCACTACTCACATATCAGCATTGCAAGAGTAGTTTTTCCTAGGGATTCACAAAACCCTGTTAAACAATTTTTAACTTTTATTAACAATAATGTTAACAACAACATTAACAATAATTAATACGTAAAACATCAACAGATATACCGTGTAGTCAACACCAATATCTATTCCTTTCACAACTATCAACTTGAGGACTCCCGCTTCGTACTTCAGGCGACCCTCTTCACAGGATGGAGATCCTCATCCACAACTAGCGATCGTTTACGCTTACCACTACTACCCTTATTATCCGTATTTGTTACCTAAATATTGAGTAACTCGTATATGTAGTGGTATTCGATGGTTTTGCTTCTTGGTCATACTAACAGGAGGTTAACCTACACCATCACCCTCGTCATGCGACAGGTCAACAGTTCCACGTAGTTCGTCGGTATCACTCGCTTTCGTCCACGACTTTAAAACATCAAAACTCACGTCGCCACGTTTGAAAACTCCTCGCTAAACCACGTACGTCAACAGAATGTTATACATTCGTCTAGTACTAGGTATAGAACTTACTAGGTAATAGGACTTACAGCGTAATCTTTTTTCTCCGACTCACTTAACAATTCGATAAATGACAATCCGTGCCACTCGGGCAACGACAAACCCATTCGAATAACACACATCGCAGTCTTTATAACCTTAATAACTTTAGTATATCCTATACACGACACAATATACCTCAAAAAGAGCATAGTATAAACAGTAACAAGTAACTCACAAAACGTGGACCAATATGTAATACACCCTGTTTAACCGACATATCAGGAATCTTTTCCCCACACTGTTTGTAAAGAGCTTGCAACTTCTGTCTAACCAGTAACCTGAACATGACATGCTAAACATCTTATAAGTCTTCGTACATTCAGTTATATAGAAACCCCTGTATTAACACAAGTAATTTCATACATCCAGACTCGAGGATGGTCCTGTAATGAAAACAGAGATGCTCACCCTAAATTCGTCTCGTCGCTTCTCCTAAGCACTTGCTCCTTCAATATTGCAATTTTTATTTCTCGGTCCTTGTTGTAAGCGGCTAGTTTCTTTCGTCCTTCGGACATGAAATAACGCCAAAAATGATAGGACACGCGTGCCTAAAAGATATTATGTTAAGTTAGACGTATAACCTCTTATTCAAATACATACTTGGATAGCTGGAATACCACGGTAGATTCCCGCACGGGTCGGCCACGAGAAAGCGATTCTGTCACCATCATTTGGATACCTTAACATCACACTAGTAAATGACAATTTGATTTGTTAGTAAGGATACACTTTCCTAAGGATAACGTTAGACAAGTGCGCAAGAAGCCGATCATACCTCCAATGATGCTTATTTTCTAGACCAGTTATACGAACCCAGTCAAGCAATACTCTCTTGTTGATAATCTCCTGATAGTTTTCAATACGCACCGCATCACTTCGCAACTGAAATACATACATTCATAACATGTCCCACAATTGACCTCTCTTAACACCTGCATATAGAGTAGTTCAAGTTTACTTTGCTTCCATTCTTTATATCAATTCCCCTCATATTAAGGGCACTTTCATTTCATTCCTTAATCTTTCACAAACACTTCATACATAAAAAATTCGTCATAGGTTGACCTCCTTTTAAACCTTTTAAAAAATTACATCCTCTAATCCTTTATTTTTGTTCCTTTACCTTTTAGCTATTCCTTCACAAATAAATAACTCAACTCTTTAAACACGGGGGCCATACCCCTTAAAAATAGGGGCTCTTTTGACAGGGTTATACAAGTGGCTACAAGCTGGGGTAAGTACCACGCCTCAAAAGAGTCAACAAATACTACTTTACAACACCACCAGATTATGGGAGCAATTCACTAGCTTCTTGCCTCGCGGGTGCCCAGGGCAAACCCTTTAAAACCCCCCCCCTAGTATGGGGCTAGCCCCCACATACAGTCCATATCTCGAAGTCGAGGGCGGGCTGCGCACTACATTGCGAGCGCGTCGGCGGTTGCGTGCCAATGCAAGTTTGCCGTGAATTATGTCTGTGTCAATTGTCAAAACACTGCCTCCTTGTCTCTGCTTTTCTCTAATTCTCCTCCACTCGCTACAGTCACTAGGATGCTCTTCCGTCTGGATTCGCAGAGTATTGACGCCCGAGTCACGCTGTTTTCACAAGAAGACTTTCAGCATTTATGAGGGGCTACCGTAATCCAAAAAGACGCAGACTGTGGTGTTATGCTTGCAGTCGCCGCACGCATCACACCAAGCTTTACGAACGAAACGCCAAGGACGCAGCCTAATTGGGATTCATATAATGGAATAGCGTTTTATTGTATGCGTTGAAACCGGATGTTTCTGTGATATCTCTTGTAAACGGAGTATCATATATTGACTCTCTCCCAACAACCAGTGTTGGATGCGCATCTTGGACTTGCACATCATCATCCCACAAAACGTTACTTGTAGTGCTTCATAAGAGCTTACAACATTTACGCAAGCGGCGTGATAAGGAATCACAACCATTCGGAAGCTTATTGACTCTATTTTTAAGCCACAGTAGTGCGACAATGACGCACACACCAGCACATCCATAATTCATACGCAAAACATCGTAACACCCCACTTATATCATCATATAACTTAAGTTCGCATGAGAATAAGAATCGTAAAGTAGAAACACTGCTGCAATCACAGTCCTATGGTATTGATTCTTAATGCGCCTTTATATTGTCTCCTCTATTGGTAGGGCAGCGATAAAGCCAGCGATATGATCGCGCATGCGTTTTGAAGCATTGCAACTCATTTTTTTTTATTTATTATTATTTCCATAATTGCACCACAAAGGGCTAGGACGGAGATACATCCCAGATTCCTGAGTGTAGCTCCGTCCTAGCCCTTTATGGTACATTCATGGCGGCTTCAATGCGACCGTCTGCCTGCCAAAATTGTGCAGAATCTTGAAATAAATTTAGTAACCGTGAGACCGTCTGCCGCTTTTCCTCTAAACTTACCTTGGCCAACTCCTAAAAAACGGAAACAGTGCGTTCCTCCTACAGTAAACACTCAGTAAGTAGATGTTGAAAAGAAGGTTGTGCACCTCCAAAAAGTGTAACGTATCTACCAGAACTTGAATTATGCGTGCGACCCACTCGGCCCTAATTTCTGGCTTTAAGAGGTTCAAGGCCTTTTTAAACGCTTATATTTTCAGATACGTAAGTGATGAGAACAGGAAGATTAAAAGTAACTCCTCACTGAGATCGATTCCGTTTTGTCTTGATTTGCTGAGTGTGCTTGTCTCTCTCACATGATAAAATTTCACCTCCTCTGCCTTCTCAGCGTCTGAACAATTTAAAGCGTAAGAGAGGCGTCACAATCTTCAGACCTTTGTGACTTAGCTCTTTCGACCACACTTAGCTACGATGAACCCACAAAGAAGTATCCAAAACCATGTCCGAAGCCCATTTCAGTTACAATCTATTCGAAATTCAAAATCTTCCGAGACTTATTCTAGAATTGCTAAAACTGAGGGATGTTCTAAATCATTTAAATCAGAAAAACAATAAAATTAAAATTGTTGCTGTAAAACGGAAGGATACATATATCCGAGAAAACTTCAAGCTTTACGCGTCAAACGTACTACCGAGTTGTTCTAAGATATTGCTTACTTTATTCTAACGATTTGTTCTTTTGGTAAGTTCAGCTCCACAGATACAGCAGACATTCAATTTCACGAATTCCACCGAAGCAGCATGTTCACAGTGCATTTTGCGTGAAGCCTGGTGTATGTGTGCACGATTACGACAACGTAGCACTCCATATACGCCCTTTTTGGGTTACGGTAGCCCTCATAAATGCTGAAGAAGGCTCTTGTGCTGTTTTCAGCATTATTCCGTTTCAAACTAATATTCTGCCACTCCGCCAGCTTCATAGAGGTGAGTTATTCCTATCTGAGATAATTTTGTTTACACATCCTATAGCGTGTTGTTTTCACAGTTCTTTATTTTTCGTGGTGTTTTTGCCTGTATCGTCATTTTTATTCAGCTGCCTCTGAATTCCTTAACTTTTCGACTTGCTCTTCATTTCGGTGTCTTTGCTGTGTTCGTTTTTTGTCTGGAACTCACACTGAAGCTGTTTTGAAGGTTGCAGTTGTTTGAAAATGAGTTGTCAAGGTTCTGCTGCACTCACGAGATGATTGCTCCTGCCACGTAAGTTTTATTTTTATTTCTGATGTTCTTTTTTTATTCGCTGCGTTCTTCACTTTAGTGTCTTTTAGTGTTTTCATTTTTTGTTTGAAACACTATTTGATACTGTTTTGAAGCTTCGCAGTCCTATAATGTAAGTTTTTGCAGAGGCACGCAACGCTGGCTGTACGGTTTGTCTGCACGTAGGTTTTCTTTTTTTCATTTTCATTATTTTTTCTTTCCACTCAATGTCTTCGTTATTGAGGTACATTGTAGAAGTTCTTTCTCGTGTGTAAGGTACTCGTTTGCGATGTTTTAAGACTTGCATTTCTTTGAAACCATGTTTCTTAGAGGAAGCGCTGTAGTGATAATGTTTGTGGTTCTTCGAACTTCGTGAAACCTTGAACTTTTTGAGATTTGCATGGAAATTTTGCTCACAGAAACATAAGCATCGATTTATAATACTTTTGTTGTAGATATGGTGTCCCAGAATTTACAGAGAATCGCAGCAGTTATTTTTCACACCAGCTGTCGCACGTTTCCGCTTATTTGTGTAAGGTAACATTATGCCTTTTATGTTTCGCTCTTTCTCTTTTTGCGTAATAGTTACTCTAAGGTTTTGTTTTATAGTATGCTCGCCACCAGTCAACCTCTCAGTAACAAATGAGATCCTCATGTTAAACAAGACACCATCACGCAAAGAGAAACAATTCCATCAAACAGCCGTTCATAAAAAGAGGGATGCATTCTATCGAGCTTACTATAAAACAAAACCATTTGAGAGCAACTATTACGCACAAAGAGAAAGAGCGAAACATAAAAGGCATAATGTTACCTTACACAAATAAGCGGAAACGTGCGACAGCTGGTGTGAAAAATAACTGCTGCGATTCTCTGTAAATTCTGGGACACCATATCTACAACAAAAGTATTATAAATCGATGCTTATGTTTCTGTGAGCAAAATTTCCATGCAAATCTCAAAAAGTTCAAGGTTTCACGAAGTTCGAAGAACCACAAACATTATCACTACAGCGCTTCCTCTAAGAAACATGGTTTCAAAGAAATGCAAGTCGTAAAACATCGCAAACGAGTACCTTACACACGAGAAAGAACTTCTACAATGTACCTCAATAACGAAGACATTGAGTGGAAAGAAAAAATAATGAAATTAATTATAAGCGACTGCGAGCTTCAAAACAGTGTCAGATAGTGTTTCAAACAAAAAATGAAACACATAGAAGACACTAAAGTGAAGAACGCAGCGAATAAAAAAAGAAACAATCAGAAATAAAAATAAAACTCACGTGGCAGGAAAAGTCGTGGTGAGTGCAGCAGAACCTTGACAAACTCAATTTTCAAAACAACTGCAACCTTCGAAACAGTGTCAGTGTGAGTTCCAGACAAAAAACGGAACACAGCAAAGACACCGAAATGAAGAGCAAGTCGAATAGTCAAGGAATTCAGGAAGGCAGCTGAATAAAATGACGAATCAGGCCAAACACCACGAAAACATAAAGAACTGTGAAACAACCACGCTACATGATTGTAAAACAACATTATCTTAGATAGGAATAACTCACCTCTATTGAAGGAAGCCTGGCGGAGTGACAGAATACTAGTTTGACACGGAATAATGCTGAAAACAGCTGATTCGGCCGTCAATACTCTGCGACATCCAGACGGAAGAGCATCCTAGTGACTGTAGAAATGGAGGAGAATTAAGAAAGCAGAGACAAGGAAGCAGTGTTTTTGCAAAGTTGACACAGACATTTCACGGCAAACTTCCATAGGCACGCAACCGCCGACGCGCTCGCATTGTAGTCCGCAGCCCTGCCCTCCCCGACTTCGAGATATGGGCTGTACTTCTTCTACGGCCTACCACTAATCAAGTACACGGCATTAAATATTATAACAGTCAACTCTTTTATAGAAGCAAAGTAACAATATGTACCACTTAGACAACTTTGGCACAGAAACCTTTCCTACTCTATGTAGTTCAAACTGTGGAAAATGTGCCCTTATTGATAATAAAAACTATATAATCTCAAGTACCACTAAAATGAAAATCAACACATATATAGAGGGGGAAGCAAAGTGCAACAGTAAAAATGTAATATACTGCCTTGAATGTTTGGAATGCGGTTTTAAATATGTTGGTCGGTCTAACCACAAGAAAATTAAAAGATAGAATCAGAGAACACGTTTACCATATATACAAAAACGATTCAAATAAGTACGTTTACAAATAAGAATAAGCTATTTACTTTCTCTATACTGGATAACCTGTCAGAAAATAAAGATAAGAATACTTTGCAAGACAAAGAGGCTTTTTGGATTAAATTGCTAATAACTGCATACCCATTCGGGAACAATGATAATATCAAAGGATACGGGAACATTTCCAACATAGTTAACCCACTTACTTCTAAGCAGTCTCATCCATATTTCGCACTCACGATACTTAAAAGAAGAGACAGAAGAAACATAACACATAGAAAGAAGATTAAAAAAGACAAAGATAAGCAAATAGATAGATTCATTCAGTTATTACTAGGAACGTCAGATCTCAAAATTATAAGAGAGTTACATGCAATGAATAAAATTGCTATAATATTAGAAGCATTATCAACTTGTGTTATTCTGACACCTTTTTGGCAAATCTACCTAAGGACAAAAAGTATTTGCTTTTATGCCTACTCTGTAAGTTTCATTTTGATACCATTGATAAACCAGTTAAGAAACAGGTTTACGTCAATCTACCAACTAGTTATATTCATAATATTTTGAAGTATATAAACATAAATAAGATAGTCAATTCGCATTACATTACACAACTACATAATAATTCCCATGTTACATACAGACCCTTCAGATAGTTTACAGTTACCAAAAACCTATATCTACAACGTTTTTCAATTATAACCTCACTTTGAGAGGCCTTACCAATAGACAGTTAATCAATATCGTTGCTAAAGGTGTATATGTGAGTACGATAGGTATAAAGAATATATAGACAGCTATCATGGACACATAGTCACCGGGGATCTAACCATTATCAAAAATTCACATATTAGAAACATAATGGAAAAAGGATGTAAATATAGACTACCAAACTCGGTCTCCAAAAGATCTATACTAGATTGGATTAATAGTACGACAAGAAACTACGGAGAAATTATCAAACACAAATATAAACTAGAACGATGGGTAATAGCAAAGATTATTAAAGACATCGGCTTTAGAATATACAAGACGTTGAAACCTAAACTTTATGTATCTTGGCTATACCAAGGAGAAACATTCAATGCTAAAACTCGTAGTGGAGTCAAAAAACTACAGGATCAGTTCATCTTTTGTCCTTTATATAAAGCTAGTAATAATTATGGAATAATCTGCAAAAAGTTCTATATTAAGACTATAATGAAAGAAATGGGCATAACTTTGAGCTCGAACCTAACATTTAATATGAACGACACTAACAATACATACATAATGCGAAACAATATAGGAGGCAACGACATACTTGATAAACACATTAAACTATATGAAATCAACAAACTTGATATACCATCTGCAGTTACCATCCCTCTAATATATGCTGTACCAAAATTGCATAAATCGCCCATAAAGTTCCGATTCATTACAGGGGCTAGAACTAGTAGTCTCAAACCTACATACTTGGAATTCACACGCATTTTAACTTTCATCAAGACACATTTCGTTAATTACAACAATTCCATAAAAAGTCGTAATATACACTTTATAGGATATTGGTCAATAAACAATATTAATATTAGTGAAAACCTCCGATTTTTGAAAATGAATAACATGAAACTCATCACATCTGACTTCACTAATATGTTCACTAATTTACCGCACAACTGCATTCTGGATAACGTCACAAAAATACTCAAAATATGTTATAAAAATAGTAATAACACATATATCGCTTCAAACCAATTTAAAACATTCTACACAAATAACACTACATATAAAAATTATAAGTATTACACTATCACAGACATTGTCTACTTCATAGATTATCTTCTCAACAACAGTTACTGCAAATTCTCAGATCACCTTTTTATACAAAAAACAGGAGTCCCTCAGGGTAGTAATGTTTGCCCCTTATTAGCAGATTTGACCTTATCACTTATTACTATGAATACGAATACTCTATAAAACATTTCAATAGTATTGAGCTAACATTAATACCATACAGGTACTATTTAGATCTAGAAATCATAATAGAGAATAACCAAATTTATACCAAGGTGTATAATAAAACGGATGGCTTCAGCTTCCCAGTTAAAAAGTTCGCAAATTATGGTAGTAATATTGCTAATAAGATAAAACATAATACAATTTACTCTGAAATTCTCAGAATTGCCCGCACATGTACAAGAGAAAAGGATTTCAAAAGTAGAATCAAATACATGTGCAGACAGCTAGAAGGCAGGATATGATAAGGACGTAGTTCTTGCATGCCTAATTAAATGTGCAGTTAAAAACAAATTCATAAAGTTCAAGTATAATTTGAACGAAGGCACTTTTAAAGACGTAGTATGAGACTAGTATTATACCGACTTAGAAGTGATGGTAACATAGATGTTTGATAACTATACGAGTTTTATATTTCCAATTATAAAATTACATTACACTAATACATCAAAAGCATCTCATCTGAAGGAGGCAAGACATCGTTACTGCTGAATTTGGAAGCTCCGGGCCGGCACGCACTTATCGGCTGGCTAAAGTAAAAGTTAAATAAGACACACTTATTAGGCCACCCGACTAGATTATATCTTAATCTAATTTAGTTAGACATTACAAAATATAAGTTAATCAGCTATTACACATTTGGTGGTGGAATACTATAAAGGATGCTACAATCCTAGTCTCGGAAATACTACTCTAGCCAAGTACTGTCACACCGGTGTCTATGATGCTTCCGTATCGGTTCGATGTCATCCATATCTGGCATGGTCCAATCAAAACCACTATCTTGCAAATGTGTATCAATTACCTAGTTTGAAACACATCATGGAAAAGTGCTTAACAAGGGTACACGTTGTACAAAAAGTTCTCACAAATCCCCATATAACGAGATAATACCAATACATTTATCAACGGAGACATTATATGGTGAGGTGGAATATACTATAAATTAAACATAAACATAACGAAAAAGAATTGGCCTCTCTTATGTTCATTTACGTGCCAATTACCACAACTAGGATCTATGCAACCACCTCAAAAGATAGTGCTAATTAACCAGAAATCTTGAAGCTTTCCTCCAGCTAAAAAGTAAGACTTATTCGTAGTGACGAAGTCTAACCAGATAGTGGACGTTGATCACGGAGTATCAGAGGCCAATCTTCTTTTTTGCTAAACGATCATCTTAACCTGAGAAGAATGAGCGTTTTGAGCATGGAAGTACTGCCTTTTCTTCTTGAAAACTGCAAACCTTTTGGGAGGGAAGGCGTGCAACTTCTTCCGCAGGAGTGAATAACGTCGAAAGGAATATCTTCGACGAGGTCCTATTTTGACTCCGATGAGAGCTTCGAGGCGGGGTCGCGTAATCAAAAAGGTTTCAGTCAACAGGACGGTAGCTGCTCGTGCCAACTTATTTGCTGTCAATCATAGTTTCACCAGTGTTTAGTAGTTAGCTCTAAATGCAAAAACTATCTTAACAATGTTGTGGTTTGGTTCGTATGATCAGTTGGCACTAGGAAGCCAGCGTCCCTGCAAGAAATGACTCGTAGGGAAGAGGGAAGCGAGTATCTACACAACAATACAACACCCCAAACTACACACACCAAAACATGCTTCGAGAACAAAATTAAGAACAGAGCAAGCAACTCGGTAGAAAGTTCAAAAATGGAGATTTGCAGCTCCTTGGCATTATCAGATCCTGCCCCTGCAGCTTTATTCAGAGAGTGTATTGGAAGGAACCGATTGATAAAGGCGTTGAATCAACAGTACCATGATTGAATCAAACTTTCTAATTGAGTTAATCAATTAGTTAATACTGAAAATCACTTTTGGTGTGTTAAGACAAAGTCGTAAACTAGGACATAAACCAGCTTCCGAATACTCGAGGTGGGGGTCACTGCATGCAGCATTGCAATCGACGGAAATGATCGCGCCAATCTCAAATCATTTTCGATTTAACACACTTACGGTCGAACTGACAGTGTATAGAAGTAGTTTGAAGTGTTTTCAAAACCTCCCCACTAGATCGGGTAATCAAGTTTTCGAGTGGCTTCAAAAAATTTCCTTGACATTCCCCGACGCAACTAGTTTCTCGCGAAACTCGAAACGTTGAAACAATATGGAGCACTTTTGTAAATACGCATGAATCTCTGTACTTTACAGAAACCTGACGCTTTCCTCAGATCCAAAGACATTGCAAAGACAGACAGCTACTGCCTTCAAAGAGGTGAGGAACTCGACTGTGCGTTTCAATTTCTCGACAATTATCTCCTGACCTTTTTCCAACTTCCGAGACGGGCGTGCTTGAAAAACGCTCAGCAAAACTTAGAAACTAGACATTCTCTTGCATTCAAAAGCTGCCTTCACTCTCGATAACGGTTATCAAGTGAAGAAAGTTATAGTCCTTTGAATAGGGGGTACATTCGACGATTTTTCCAACTAGCGCGCTCTAGGCACAGCGCGCAACGCGATCGCGTTAAGTTAGCGCCGCTATACTGGAGCGCGAGACTCTTCAACTGTGTAGGGGCTGTACCTCCTTCAATGTTCTACTTTGCGGCCATTGTGGCAAAGAGTAAACGTCTTTAAAGGAAAGAAGGAGAAGCTAATCTGAGCATAATTGAATCTAGCATTTGGATCAAGCCGCATTTGCGTGGCAGCGGCGCTGCGTCTTTCTCGCACATCTGAAACTAGCATTTTTTGATATAAAACCGGATGTGCAGAGGACAAAAGGGGTCGTATCAGAGTTCATGTTCTGGAGAGGGGTCGTAAAGAGGCGGTTATTTCCTCGACACGATTTTTCCCGATTTTCTATTTTTGCCCATATGCTCCATAATATCTTCATCGAGGATCTTTTCAAACATATGACAGAAAAATAACTAACACAGAAGAGTCTGTAATTTCTAACCGAGTGCGACATTTCTTTTTTCAATAAAGGTGTGACGAAATAATGTTTCCCCTCAAAGGAACCTCAGTAACAGAGCGACCGCTTAAATAGATATGCGAACGGTTCTGCTAGTATGTGTGTGCTCTGTACCTAAAAAGCACAGCAGGAGTAAAAACCGGAGCTAATGAAAGAGAATCAGGCAACTCCTTTAAGAGAGCAGACTTGCTGAGAAGTTGAGCTTATCCTCATCCAAGATTGCTACCACGCCACCTTTTCCCAGCCAAGGAATATTCGAGCAGATTCAATCAACTTTTTCAAAAGTTTGGAGCAGCCCTTCTCACCACTACTGTTGAGAATATTCTTTGCGAGATTCTATGTATTTTTAACAGAAGACCAAAACTTTGTAAAATTTGTTGGAACTTGAGAGCTGTATTGGAGACATATGCGAGCGAGGAATACTGTATGTGCTATCTCCATCGCACACCTGCGTGTTACCAGTGCAGGATACAGTGTTAGGGTGGTACTGGTGAGAGCAGGATCTGGCCTACAGGCAAGATTTGGTGATTACCCAAAGTCATTCAGTGAGCTTCCCTCTTTTCCTATGAAGAAAAAACGATTTATGTGGTCTCTGTGAGGTTCAAGTATTTGTTATTGTACTGTACTTGGCACTATAAGTACTAACACTGGTGTTTTACAGCTCGCCTTTTTTTTCCGGAAAAACATTTCTTCGTTGCTTTACCGAGATGCGATAGATCCCCTTGCACAGTGGAAGTGGCAGGAAGTGAGACCTGAGACTCACGTATTCAGCTGTACTTCCAACGGCGTTCACAAGCTTCGACGTTAATCATGAGGAAGCAAACTGCTATAGGAGCTAACAGCCATCCTGTGGAAGCGAATAAGGCACTTGAGCTTCCGTGCACCTGCATTTACTTGTATTGGTTTCTCATCTGAATCGTCTGAAATCTAAAATTAGTTCCGCGTTTCACTGTCAACACTCTCTGCTGCGTCTGTACCCACAGTTCCTGCCCTCTGTAGCTCACCTTGGCAAACGAAACGAGAACTAAGTAAATTGTATCGTTATCCTTTTGATCATCAGATCTGTTTGGATTTCGCTTGGTCTGCTGTTTAATCTATCGCGGCTGCTCAACATCATGTGCGACGAAGCAGATTCAATGGCGTCCTCATGTCTCACAATAGAAAAAACGAAAATTTATGGGAAACAAAATGCATCATACACTTTGACTGAGATCGCCCTGCTTAAAGTCGTGAGTATTCTGTTGTTGTAGCATGCATAAAACTGTGGCGACATCGGTTAGCAAGCAACTAGTTCCTTTTCAATGATGCCTGTCAAAACCAAACCGAACAAAACACCAAGCCATTACGATTTGTGGAGCACCTTTCGTGAACGTCTCAGTATTTCTGAAGCAGGAAGCTAAACCGAATGGCATGAATTTTTCAGCTACGTTCCGACGATCTACAAATTCCTAGCGGTCTCCTGGCAGGGTTCTAGTGTACAGAATGCATCAAACAAGCAACAAAAATCGAAAAGAAATTAGAAATTCAATAACCAGATTATAAATAAAAACATGAGCTTTGAGAAATTGTTCAAATAAAACATTTGAGAAGAAATATTGACTGTTTGGAACCCGAATAACTCTGATGCTGCGAAGTCGTTGTATGGTCGAACAATTGGATCTGACTTATGTTTGGAGCAGACATGATATGCCAATGAATAGGGAGATTTCTTAAAAGAAGAGGTTCCTGAGACGTAATCATTTGATTAATAATGCGCGTCCTCCGAACGCTGATCACAAGCCTATCATCGGCTGAACGATTTGTTCAATGGTGTTATGAAACAAAAGAGGACAACGATAGTGGTCGGTAAATAGGTCTTTAAATGCAGATTTAGATGTTCATCCGAGAGAAAGCAAAACAGTAATTATAAGAAGTTCTCGACCCCAGGACGTCTCAGCTGCAGGTCCCGACCACTATCGTTACGCTCTTTTGCTTTACAACTCCATTCGGAGAACCTCTAGCCGATTTGGAAGTACATTTGAAAGCAGCGTTCGAGAGGACATCATAAGGAATACTGGGTGGTCACGGCCTTCTTAGATATCTTCCTTGTAATTCAGAATAACTCTTTCTGAAGGTTTCCCTTTATTCATTACCATTACTTCATGACTTGATGCTCCTTTCTCAACCGCCTACCACATTTGGTCAAAAGAGCACATTTCCTTTATCTGCCCTGAACAACAATAAACCCCATTTTGAAGTCATTTCCCAACCGCTCCGAATACTGCGTTGTGAATGTCGCTAAATTCATCTCCTGCATATCTCATGCGGTTCCCCTATTGAAGATTTTTCGACCCATGGGACTTACTTCCTGATGAATTGACTCTGATCTCACACTCGCAGCTCACTTGTACAGCTTCCACAAAGAGTTCTGGGTGTTTTTCACTACTGTTTGCTTCCTTATTAGTTCTATTATGTGGTATTCGAATTTTCCCCAGTATTAATCTCTGCATGGAACACGAATGTTCTAATTTCTTCAGATTTCATGATATCGTCTTCAAACGGCAGTAAATGCGGATTCAGACTATGCTGTAAGGGATGATTCCCTTGCAGCATACTCTGAGTCCACAGTTGTGATGTATCTGAATCCACAGTATGATGAAGGGAATGTACGGAACTGATGTTAGTTAGGCAATCCTGATGAAAAACTAATGCAAATAAATGCAGGTGCACGAAAAGTAAAACGCCTTAACCGTTTCCATAAAAGAGATGGACAGCGTTGAGAATTCATAGTGTCCGGAATGTTGTTCACTCTAGCAGCACTGTGCTTCCTCATGGTGAGCGTCGGAGCCGACGAATGCCGGTGCATTACAGGTAAGCGAGTGGTTCCCAGTTATCGCTTCTTGCCATGTCTACTGCAGTTGGATCCACCTCATATTAGTAGTGCAAAGGAGAAATAACTTCTTGCAGGAGATGAAAAAACAAGTTGCAAAACCCAGATATGGCAGATAATGCGTAAACTTCGCAAAAATCTGGTTAGTCTTTTTTTCAAAGTATACAGGAAGGAAAAACATAACAAATGACCCTCACGACATCACCAAATCTCTAGCGTGTGGGCTGGACCCTCCACCTCTCTACTCGCACCAATACTACCTAAGCATTCTAAAACCTGTGAGAGGAGGTAGCATATCTAGAATCCTTCGCCAAATTGTCTGAATAGCTCTAATATTATCACTTAATTTCAGCCAGATCCCGATCTGAAGTAGAATGCTTGCCACACTTCCCGAAGGATTAGTTAATTATATGGGCTCTATTTTTCACACCTTTCACGAAAGATGAATGCATCAGTTGAATTTCCAGGTCCCCTTTTACGAGCAGGTTTTTGCAGGAATGGGATGAAGAGATCACTCAGCTAGCTAAGAGTGATCCACTTAGGGCACCAGAATATGAACAGGCGTTATTCTGGGGAGACTTTGAAAAGGACGATAGACGAACAATGGAGCAGAAAGTAAACGCAACCATTTACAAAAACATCGACTATGTGAAAAGAGCGGTAGGTCACTGATCAACTCGTTTCAGTACAACGTCCCAAGCGCGAAATAATTGTAGTTGAAAAATCGACGTTCCACCGCTAGCTTGAAAGCAAGGTCAACCGTCGCTTAGGAGTCCGTCAAGTATGGTAGCATTCGGCCCAATGAATGGCAGGGACATAATAAGCGCAGGAGCAGCGGCGGAATTATGAGCATATTTCTTTGATTTATCGACGGAGTTGCGACCTGTAATGAAAAGGCACAGACTTTCAAGTGCCTTTGTGAGAATTGATGGAATGAAGTGATCTTTCTTGACTGAACCAAAGTCGGAAATGTGCGATTATATCAACGAATCGATATCCCGAAGAAAAAATCCACGCTATATCAGTATCTAGGAATTTCGCGACAGTTGTGGGCTCAGAAGCCCTCGCGTGAAAAAAAACAAGAATTGGAAAAGTCACAAAGTGCATAAGGAACTTTTTCGACAGGTTGGTTTCCAAGGTGTATTCCACAGTGACTGGAAAATTCAAACATCTTACTCTTTATCCTAACTTCACGTTTCTTACATATATATTAAAAAGTTGTAAAGATTTGAAGATTGAAAAAAAAACAATGTGCTCGGTAAAAGCGAGCTGATTTTGCCTAACTAGCGGAAGCATTTAATTACCATGGAACTTTGAATGCTTACCCAGATTGTCGATGGAGCTTAAGTTGTCACAAATATGCGACTCATAACTGCAAAATGATACTGGCAAGGGACTTGAGAGCAGTCAAAGTTGGCTGGGTGTAAAGCGCTACTTATGCTCTCAAGGAATTCGGGGGGGGGGGGCGCTTGTTGTGGAGTAGCGATAGTGACCTCATTCTGCAGTCGGTATGTCGTAGATTCGCTTCTCGTTGAAACGCGAATTTTTGTCGTCGTGGCTGTATCCAGCAGAGGGGTTTCCTAATGGGGAAAGACACACGGTGCCAAAACGCCAAAACGGATGTCATTTTTGGAATCGGAATCGCTGCATAAGATTTCAAACGATTTGATGGAAAAATTGTATCGGCAATTAACACCAGATTGAGCCCGAGGCAAAAATTTATGTCGTATA
Source organism: Ostertagia ostertagi (assembly GCA_036418205.1). Classification (NCBI taxonomy): domain Eukaryota; kingdom Metazoa; phylum Nematoda; class Chromadorea; order Rhabditida; family Trichostrongylidae; genus Ostertagia; species Ostertagia ostertagi. Next base: position 16,247 of record MU869053.1, read on the forward strand.
CTTATGATCAATGCGCTTGCCTATTTCTACAGTTAAGGCATCGGATTAAATTTAAAATTTGACCCACTTTGAGCCCCAACGATAAATGCTATCGAGGGACTTGGATAAATGCTCCACTTCGTCCTTACAAAAAAAGCAACCCTTTCCCAGAGCGGACACTGACCTTCACCCAGAGCGATGGTCCAGAGCATACAGACAAAGGCAATATCAGGTCATCTCCGTCTTGGGATCTCTTCGGGTTCTCGTCCTTTCAACTGGCTAGTTTCACTCCTTACAACACGAGATCTAACTCTTTAACGAATACAGATCGCGACAGCAAAATTTGGCAAAATTCCGCCTCCTAATGGGAAGAGAACCCATGACCAACCCCCTGCAGAATACCCTATCAGTCTCCACGGCGAGCCCTGAGAGGACATACAGTATTGAATAAGTATAACATAGTATTTAATCAAAATTGGAAGGGCACCAGTGTTGCCTGGTAGGAACGCATCTGGAGCTACTGCACACAAAATTGCAGTGCTATGCACGCGTCAACTCTCTGAAGCAATTACAACAACTTCTCTAGAAACTTTTTAGATTGGTGAATTGAAAAGTGAAAGCGCTAACTTTGGGTGCCACTGCAATTACTATAGTGGAGACGAAAGGGACGACATGGACATCAATTGCTTCTTCCAATGAGTTTTCTATCATTTCAGTGACTTTGTCAGATTTGTGCTGAATCTGTACAATAAAGAATTTTTGCATGAAAATTTTCCAAACAAGATATTGTTGAATAAACGGAATTCCCAAATGCCGATGATAACTACTTATTTACAAGCTACACAGTGACATCAGCAGATATCGATGAAATGCGCCCAAATTTAGCCCCTCCGACAAGCTGAATGTTGCTGATCTCCTCTTTGAACTGGATCGAGCGACATTGTGACACGTATATTTCGGGAACACCTAGGGATGTTTTTGCAATTATTGCTCCTGGAATATGAAAAACAATTACCTTGAGGAGGCATCGAGTTGAAACAGCCTCCAACAACAACTGCCAAAACGCGATTTCGGGAGCCTTGAGTGTTTTTCTTTTCGAAGCTTCTACTGTTTTCCGTCCTCCGTCATCTCTTACGGCAATGTGTGCCAGAATACAGCTTCTTCTAGCAAAAAAACGTCTACGGCAGACATAGCCGTAGAGGGTTGCTTGATTTCGATGGCCTAATTGAACAGAATTTCTGTTAATTCCATTTGTTAATCGGTAACAGTTGCACTTCAGCACACAGCTTTTTTCATGATAAACCGCGGAGGGTTTAAATGGTCTTGCTTGCTAGAGAATTTTGGCTCCTCTGTCAGCGACGATATTCCCTTGCTCTAGCCTACCGCCAGGACATGCCCTAGGCATGCCCTGATTCCTCCATCCTGTCTTTACCATGCTATTAGCCTTCAGGTATTCTTCTATTACTTTGGTTCTACGGCACCTCACCCAAGACGAATGCAGCTGTCCACGTTCTCCAGGAAAAAAAGCGTGTAAGTAACGTGACTGATCCCTGTGTTCATTCACACGAGCTTGGAAACATTTTCAAACACTGCAATCCTAAATACACTAGTGTGCTGACCTGAAATCATAAGTAACTTTCGCATGGTATCTCAGTGCTAGCTGAGCTAGGTTGACGAAATCGTTGAGCTGAGCCAGAAGCATATTTCACGTTTTCACTGGAGATGCGTGTATGCGTTGGGCAGAGCAGCAATTCGACTGTAAGCTCTCCAGCTGTCACTGAGGATGGTAGTACCGGGCTCGATATACTTCATGATGAGCCGCAGTAGAGTTGAAACTTCTTTCCTTCGGATCATCCGAAGGAGTCCACTTCCTCTTCCAATACCTCCAAACAGCAACTTGTGCCTGCGTACCCAACGTCGGCGGTTGTATTTGCGTTTGATAACCAGTGTTTTGTCAATTTCTATCTCGCACTCGAACCTTCCGATGATCGTCGGGTTCCTACTCAAAAGCCCCAAACATACGTTGCGGAAGAACCGCTCCCGCTGAATTGGTGTGGCCGACGTTGAGCTCGTATTCCTTGTCCTTCACCTTGCCCATGTCGCGCAGCCAGAAATAGGGCAGTGCGAACACCGTGGACTCAGGAAGGTTACAGCTCTCGGAAAAGGAATTTCGGAATCTTTCCGTAATGCTTTAGCAGCCTTCATCGCGGCCTCTAAAGCGCTACGGAAGGATTCCCCAACAAAAAATATGAAAACATTTCTTAACAAAAAGAAAGAAGGCAAGAAACTGGGTAATGAAATGCGAATTTAGAAATTCGCGCCCTTACCGCGACGCGAAGTGGCGTGGAGCGCGTTTTCTATTCGCTTGGGACGCGGAATCGAGGAAAAATGAAATATTAAAAGTTTCATTCGGGGATTCAGAAGATTTCTTTGCAAATTTAGGTTCCTTTATGTTTCTAGAGCTTCCTAGTTTCAGGTACCTTTTTTGTGCGCTTGCGAGTTTTCGACATTCAAGCACTCGTAACTGTATTCATAATAAACAGTTTGCAGATATTTAAGGCTAATTAGAAACTAGAGCTTCCAAATGAGTACATCGATCCCTCTCTCAAAAAATAGTCCCGTCGTTCCGTTTTTGTCACCTTGGTTTTTTTTTCAAGTCATTTTCATGAACCGCGACTATGCAGTCTTCAAAGGCCCATAACTTCCTTCAAAGTTGATGTGATGAAAAGCGGTAAGAACCGTTAGAATCTACTTGAAGAGTACTTTATAAAAAATGTCAAATTTTCCTGAAATTCCCTTTAATCCATCGATTTTTCTTAGGGCTATCTAGAAGTCAATTCAGCGCTCGCTACACTTTGTTCCGCTTAGAGTCAGTTTGAAAGCATCGAAATTCTCTTTAGGTTCTCTCAGGTCTCTTCAGTTTGTCTGCTTGCAGAGAAGGCGTTTTAATGAGAATACCGCCTGCTCGGGTTTGCGCCGTGCACCTTTCTGTGGTTGGAAGTCGCACTCGCATTCAAATCCTCCATTTTCCTGAAGAATCTATTAATATCGTGACTGAGTTGCATTGTATTGTTATATGGTGCTCTTGTTTCACTTCGCCATAAAGTGCTCTACAATGTTTTGTTCTTGGGATTTTAGGAATGTTCGATCATCGAAGGCAGACCATGTTTTTGCACTACGCTGCAACAAAGTTTTTGGCTATTGTAACCTTGACATATCCTGTAGAGCGAAAGCGCCCTCCGTGTATTAGGGATAATAATGGCTGATAGTGAGACTTATGGCGCTGTGCATGCTCTGACGATCCCACGGAGCTCTTGTCTGCGTGACTCTCTGACAGCTGCACCGTGCAGAGCTCCTAGAGACCATTAGACCGTAAAAGTGCACTGCAGGACATTGCACTTTTGAAGCTCCCATTGCAGCCCCGTCTTTCTGGATACGGCCCCCCTACCCCTTGGTTCGGTCGAATACGACCCCCTCGTTGTTCTTTGCGCAACGGGCGGTTGGCCCTGCCCTGATCTCGTTCGACGATCCAGTGCGGCACGCATGACGATTGCAAATCCAGGCGTTGTGCCGTTCGTCGTTGACCAGGCTCATGGATCGCTGACATGAATGGCACAGTGGCGCAGACATCAACCCCATGGATCGCAACCAGAAAGTGCAGATTATTCAACTTGAGCATCTCGAACACGTCCTTCGAGGCTAAGTCCAGTAGCTCTCATTGACGATTGTGTCGCTAAAGAGTAGCAAAAGCCATCGTTATTCTCCGTTGTCGAAAACGTGAAATATGCTTCTGGCTCCTCCCTGTCGTGGGAAAGTCTCCGATTCGATGAGCTTTTCCACGGTCTGACAGTCGGCGCTATGAGGAAGGTGCCTAAGAGTACGCTTTGACTGTGAAGTGTTGTTTGTGACACCACATGGAGCCGGCGTCAAGACTGGATGTTATATTCCTGATCAGGACCCCATAACCCCTATACACAAGTTTTCAGCGGATTTGGTGGAAACAGGGGAAAGGGCCAAATTGGCGCCAGCGCCAAAAACGGGTGTCGTTTTCGTAATCAGGATTCCAAGTAACCCCAAATGACAAAGTTTCAGCAGATTTGGTAAAAAAAAACAGCCATGGCGCCAAATCACACCAGGATCTAAAATGAATGTTGTATTCGTAATCAGAGCATCGAATTACCCCAGAGGCAAAGTTTCGACGAAAAATGAAACTTTGAGATTTTGGGGCAGTAATCGTGGGATAGTGCCCAATCCGGCAATGGGGTAAGGCTGGAAGCGATGGAAAACCAAAATTCAACTAGGGGAAGTAATGCATATCAGATAGGATTTTTCACGGGGGAGCTAAAGTGGTAAGTTTCAGGTCTGCGAGTTCATCTGGAAATGCAAAAAATCTGATCTTTCCACAAGGTCATGACGAGGAGGCATGTTTGGGGCCTACACTACGGAACGGAACGCTGCACCTTGGCAGGGCCGAGTTTTCCCTCATAATTCCTACAGGCAAGAGACCATAGTCTACGACAGTTGAGGAGATTCTTCGCTTGCTTCACAGCTTTCTACAAAACATTCCTCTGAAAATGGAAAATGTCACACCATAGGGCCACTTTGCCTGCTGAGAACTGTTCAAAGATTCCACTTGAAATAGAGAGGATGGGATGTTGAGAGCGGAGGGAACACGTAAAGCGAGTATGCGCTCAAAAACGAGGTGAAGGTCTAAGAATTCGGAAAATAACATTCATTTAATCTCACAATGTGTGGATGAGATTGAGTACGTGGCGCATTCTGGGGTAAGTTTTGAGACCCTTCTCTCTGTGTAGCGGTCAGCTCGCATAAGCGGGATTATATACACATCACATGCGAGCAACTATTTTTTGAGATGAAACTCGAGTGCATGGCACAATTCTATATGGAGCTTTTCCAAAGTATCAAAGCACATTTTCATAGTGTCCGACGAGCTAAATTCAAAGATATCTTCGGATTCTCGAAAAATCATTTTTTAACCGAGTTGTAACGAATTCATGACTTTCACGCGGAATATCGGGATTCGCGTGAATTTTCGATTTCAAACGGCGAGTACTGTAATACTAACCGGCCTATAATTGCTCGTATTATCTCACGGTAGCTTCTTAGGAATGGGACTGACAAAAGAGATTTTCCATCCTGGGGGAACTTCAGCTCTGAACAGGCTCAAGTTAAAAATAAATTTCAATAGACCTACGATGGAAGGAAGTACCGCTTTGATAAAACCAAGCGGTATCAAGTCCGGAGTAAGCCATGAACTGGATTTCCAACCGGATTAGATGTCAAAATCTCTTGTTCATTGAACCAATGAGAATCTTGCATTCGGGGGAAACAGCCAACCAAATCAAAGCCATCATTAAGCGAGCTACTATTAGAGGTGTAGATGCTTTCAAAATAATCTGCGAAGTATTCCGCCTTGTCATAATCCGCGACAACTCGAAATCCGCCCGGTTGCACCAGAGCAGGGAGTTTTTCTTTAGACTTGAATCGGTATGAGATGTACTTAAAGCGAGAGATTACGATAAAGGGCGTATGCAGCGTGGAAGTACATGCACCATTGGGAGCAGTAGTCAGGGGCCCAAGGAAACGAAATGTTGCGTTTTTGTGGTCAAAGGTGCGCTAGTTGCAGCGAACAAGGCTTGCCATTCCTTTCTGAGCCCCGCCACGGTCTGTGCTCCGCCCCCCAGCAGCGGCGCCCTTCGATTGCCAATGTGACGAGATGTTATACTTCCAGAGTGTATCCTATAACTTTTCATGGAATGCGTGATCAATCAAAGCATGATGCTTGCTGAAATGATAGAGGCTATCAGCTCGTCCATTATCGGAGGTCAACGGGCAAAGAAAGGGGTTCTATTTTGCGTCTTCTTGACGGATTTCTTTGCTTTTTTCGCCACTGAGGCATTATTCAGCATTTCCACTTCCACTATGAATCCAGTCCAGACTTATCGTGATCCCTCGCTTTAAACAGTGCGGATTTATTATTGTTTTTTATGACTTTCTTTTTAGCTAAGCAGCTGTATTTATATATCTTGCCTTCGAAACGTCTTGCAATAACTTTATAAGAGTGCCAATCACTAGAATTGTTTGATAAAATCGCCTTCTTGTATGCCTTGACCTTCCTCTCAAAGAGGTAATGAAGGAAAGACGGGATCTGCGCTTTGCATGACCTTACCTTCCTTGTTGGAACAGAAAGATCAATGGTTTGCTGGAGGATGAAAAGGATTATTTCATACATATCATTCACATTGAGCCTCCAAAAGGAACCGTACCAGTTAAATGAGTCCAAAAAGTCCTAAATTTTACCAAAGCCGGCATTCTTAAAGGCAAAATCCGGGACTACACTCATGACTTCCCTGTTCATATGCGAAGCAGTGGGTGGTAGTTGGTTCAATGTAGAAAAAGGAAGCACAGAAAACCGCGAAATAGGCCCAAAGTAGGACCCCCTTCTTCTTCAGTTGATTTCAAGCCACGGCTGGGGGTGTGACATCACCGGACGAGTTGTATGCTACAAAATGAAAAGTCTAAAGATCCGAAGCAAACGTTGCAATTTTTTTATAAGTGTAGCATAAATTTGAATGATGAATGATGGAGATGAAAGCGAACAGAAAGATGAATGAAGCAGACTACAACTAAAAGAGATCCTATTGCCAAGAATCCCATCTAAATAATATGGACTATTGATTGATCGCTTATCGCCCTACGACACTCCAAGCTACAAAGTGTTCGGCGTTCTCTGTGGGACCAGTTTCCCCGTGTCGCTGTGATGGTGGGAGGAGCGTGTCGCAGTAGGAGGAGCGTGTCAAAGTCCTTGGCGTCTAGCGCCTTAGTGACACATTTCGATGCAGGGACGTTGCGGGTGTTCTGCATTTGCGTTCCGCGCACTTCTAGCCACTAAAAGGGCTTATTAGTTGGTTCTGAGCCCGAACTTTGCCTTTAAAGTCACGCTCAGTAGCAACGTAGTTGTCGTTACTGCGAGGTGTCAAGAAAAACTCTATGCTGGCGTGATCACTTGTGCCTAATGGAGGATCCACCTTTATCCTGGAAACGGAGCTCTTCTTATTTCAAAAGTCAGTATCTTACCATCCCTGGTTTCAGTAGTCACGAACTGCTGGAAACTATGATTTTTTACCATGTCCAAAAACTTTTGACAAGACCCACCATAGCGGCGATCAGCGTTTGACCAATTTATATCCGGGAAATTGAAATTGCCAGTAAGTAGGCAAACACTGGTGCTGACACAGAGGTCACTGATACACTTAAAAAGTTTTGTTGACTTATCACTAGAACATCTGAGAGCCCTATAATAAAGAACGATCCTCCAGTTGTTTCCACCTGAATTAGAGTCGGCCGCAACTATTTCACATCCGCCAGGTATGGAGTCGTTGAAGACCGGAATGGGTAGAAATGCATGTTTGATCGAAATAGCTATCCTTCCACCCCTCTTCCGTTGCCGATCACATCTGAAGATTTCATAGTTGGAAACTAATTCACCAATTCATTTCACCATGCTAGACCAAGGATTGGCCAGAAGATAGGCGAGGGCAAACTTTCTCAAACACAGTGCAACGGCGCTTCACTCTGCTCAGCGTTGACTTTTTTTACCTGAAAATAACCCACACTTTGACCACCCTGTGACTGACAATCACGATGCTCTATCTGACGAAGTTGAATAGGGATCTGGATAGAGTATCGATCATTTGCTAGAGCGGTTCCGATGCGACAGGAGACAACACTGTGGCACCTCCAAAGACTTATGAAGATACGAAAATGCAGAGTTTGGTCCCCACGTGCCTTGAGCCCGATTCAGCTCCAAACAGATCTGACACCATTATGTGCAAGTCGACTTACTAATTCTACGATTGACCATCCATAACATTTGCCGAAGATTAGGAGTGGGTACAGCTTAATAACAAATGAACAAGCGGCGGTAGTCCAGCTCAAACGCTTCGGGAGATCTTATTGCTTAAGTTCGACCTCGTCCAAGTAGGGCCTTCTCGGATTTTTGGTGGAGCACGGGAGGAGTCGAGCTCTGGAAATCCCTACGTGTAGATGTCGCAGTCAACGCGAAAGTCAGCTATCCACAGCTTGAATGGAACGCTTTTAATACGAAAGAAAAACAAGGCAAAGTTTGTTTTTGTATGACACCTTTGAAGAACCTCTTGCTAAGAAAATTTCTGCTCCCCTCTCCACCATGAAAAATGAAAAAAATGAAAAAAAAGTGAAAATATTAAATTCAAAATTCGGCCAGTTTGTTGCAAGACCGACCTAATATATGAAACTCCTCTGTGTACAACGCGTCAACTCCAGGAGCTTGCGCAGGAAAGGAAGGTCCCAGTGGTTGACGCGACATGTCATTGATAAAGCGAAGAGCACGACAGATTATTCGACAGAAGTTATCATAAAAATTCTTTTCACTGCTTTTCTCCAGGGCAACAGTCACAGTACTACATGTCGATTCACCCCTAATCCAGTATGAATGATAGCTCAGAAACACTTCGTGAAGCTGAAACTTCTCTCAACAAAAAAAGAAACCAAGGAAACTTGTGTAAGTCTGGAAAGCAGCTTTTCATGTTTTGACAATCGCGAGCGAGTTTCTGCAATTGTTTTGTTTGTCCTTCACCTTCATGACAGTGATTAAAGGTTGTTCTGCTGCATTGATCACGGCTAAGTTGACCGATAGATCCATCACAGAAGGAAACACTCACCAATAAAACAGCTTATCGTACATCTCCCATCAGCACGTAAGCCGTACCGGTTTTGATTGCGAACTTATGTAAACACTTCTGGTCATAGCAGCTTCCTACAAATGCAGTTCCAAATCCAAACTATTGCACAAAAAATCAAATTCTGCTATTTGATCAGATGGTAACGATGTTGAATGGATTCCGTTCAAAATTCCGTTCACGTAAAAGGATAGTAAATAGCTGTACGTTGAGAAGCCTCTCAGCCATTGACGCGCGCAGTAAAAGTGCACTTATACATGGAATCACCAGTAAGCTGAGAATAGTGTAAGCTATCATTGCGTATTCATAATTCCCTTCGAGACATCCTAGATAGTGACCCTAATCGTTCCGTGAGCCTAACCGAGATCACGATAGTTTACTCCACGGCAGCTAAATGATCTCATTTCGCTCTTCTCGCAGAAGATTCGCATTGGTAATTTTGACTTACTTACTTGATTACTAACTACTGTTTTATCTGCACTTTGCCTTGCGGAAGTTGGAGCACTGGGTTACTAACAAAACGTACACCGATGGCGGTTCTAGAACCCACAAATAGGGATGCGAGTTCGAGTCCCTCCTGGGGCGAAAGTTTTGTTCATATTTGGGAGGGAATCTCGTAAATCATCTACATACATATTAGTATCCCTCTGGAGTCACTAAACTGACACTAGACTTGCCGGGAAAACAAAGAACAATAGATAGACACATTTACAAACGGGGTTCAATACTCAGCAATAAGCTTAAATTCTTCGCTTAGAGTAAATAGACCTCACCAATTAACGTTCTGAATATTGGTTCAAAAGGGAGTAATCCTCGTCGTTGATTGAGTTAATCTGCATCTGGGATCCTGTTTTTTTTATTTTTTTTTGTTTTTCGCTTGCGATAATCGATGATCAGCTTTCACGATACTACGCGTTCCATTATTTACTACGTAATCATTTATTGTAGAACTGTCATTCCAGCCGCGCTAATTTTTCATGTGATGGCAGCGATCATGTCATTTTCTCTTGTGGAACATGTGGAGAGATACGGCAAAAAGATGACGCAGAAGCGATCAGAAGTGATCAACAATGCATCCTTTCACGCGACGACTTTCATTTCTGGGTGTGAGATCTTCACATTCCGAACGTTTCGGAAGACGG
>MU869053.1:26208-55328 GCA_036418205.1 Ostertagia ostertagi
GTCTGTGGATACGACCCCCTCCCCTTTTCGGTCGGCTGAAACGACCCCCTCGTTGTTCTTTGCGCAATGGGGGTTGACCGTGGTGTGACCCCAAACATCACCCCTTGTCATGCCTTTGCCCCCTATTACGTGACAAGTCCCATTTTAGAGGAATGTTTTGTAGAAAGCTGTAAAGGAAGCGAAGAATTTCCTTCACTGTCGTAGACTATGGTCACTTGTCTGTAGGAATTATGTGGAAAACTCGGTCGCAAGTAAGCGTTCCTTCCGTGGTGTGGCCCCAAACATGCCTCCTCCAAAACGCTGACGCCCGTTTTAGCCGTTTGGCGCCAATTTGGCGCCACAGCTGTTTTCACCAAATCTGCTGAAACTTCGTCATTTGGGGTTATTTGGGCCGAGCGTGCCGCACTGGACCATCGAACGAGACCAGGGTCTACGTTCATGCCCGAAAGGATTCCTTTTTCGAGAACTGTAACTTTCCTGAGTCCACGGTGTTCGCACTGCCCTATTTTCTGGCTGCGCGACATGGGCAAGGTGAAGGACAAGGAATACGAGCTCAATGTCGGCCACACCAGTTCAATTCAGTGGGAGCGGTTCTTCCGCGGCGAATGTGTGGGGCACTTCAGGAGGAACCCGCCGATCATCGGAAGGTTCGGGTGCGAGATGGAAATTGACGAAACACTGGTTATCAAACGCAAATACAACCGCCGACGTTGGGTACGCAGGCACAAGTGGCTGTTTGGAGGCATTGAAAGAGGAAGTGGACTCCTTCGGATGGTCCGAAGGAAAGACGTTTCAACTCTACTGCGGCTCATCATGAAGTAGTACATCGAGCACGGTACTACCATCCTCAGTGGCAGCTGGAGAGCTTACAGTCGAATTGCTGCTCTGCCCAACGCATACAGGCATCTCCAGTGAAAACGTGAAATATGCTTCTGGCTTAGCTCACAGTTTTCCACGGTCTGGCTCCTTCCTGTCGTGGAAAGTCTCCGATTCGATGACCTTTCCCACGGTCTGGCTCCTTCCTATCGTAGGAAAGTCTGATTCGGCGACCTTTCCCACGGTCTGACTCCTTCCTGTCGTGGGAAAGTCTCCGATTCGATGACCTTTTCCACGGTCTGACAGTCGGCGCTCTGAGAAAGGTGCCTAAGAGTACGCTCTGACTGTGAAGTGTTGTTTGTGACACCACATGGCGCCGGCGTCAAGACTGGATGTTATATTCGTGATCAGGACCCCAAATAACCCCTATACACACGTTTTCAGCGGATTTGGTGGAAACAGCCGTAGCGCCAAACAGGCGCCAAACGGCGCTAAATGGCGCCAGCGCTAAAAACGGGTGTCGTTTTCGTAATCAGGACCCCAAATAACCCCAAATGACGAAGTTTCAGCAGATTTGGTGAAAACAGCCGTGGCGCCAAATTGGCGCCAAACGGCGCCAAATGGCGCCAAATGACACCAGCATCAAAAATGAATGTCATATTCGTAATCAGGGCATCGAATTACCCCAATAGACAAAGTTTCGACGAAAAATGAAACTTTGAGATTTTGGGGTAGTAATCGTGGGCCCAATCCGGCAATAGGGGAAGGCTGAAAACGGTGAAAAACCAAAGTTTCAACTGGGGAAGTAATGCATATCATTCGATAGCATTTTTCACGGGGAAGCTAACGGGGCACATTTCAGGTCTGCGAGTTCATCTGGAAATGCAAAAAATCTGAACATTCCACAAGGGCATGACGAGGAGGCATGTTTGGGGCCACACCACGGAAGGAACGCTCACCTGCGACCAAGTTTTCCATATAATCCTTACAGACAAGTGACCGTAGTCTACGACAGTGAAGGAAATTGTTCGCTATCTTCACAGCTTTCTGCAAAACATGTCCTCTGAAAATGGAAAATGTCACATAATAGGCCCACTATGCCTGCTGAGAACTGTTCAAAGATTCCACTTGATATACAGAGGATGGGATATTGAGAGCAGAGGGAACACGTAAAGCTAGTAAGCGCTTGAAAACGAAATGAAGATCTAAGAATTCGGAAAATAACATTCATCTAATCTCACAATGTAGTGGATGAGATTGAGTACGTGGCGCATTCTGGGGTAAGTTTTGAGGCCCTTCTTTGTGTGTAGCGGTTAGCCCGCATAAGCGGGATTATATACACATCACATGCGAGCAACTACTTTTTGAGATGAAAATCGAGTGCATGGCGCATTCCGAAATCAAGCTTTCTGAAAATATTTTAGCACCATCTTGTAGCGCTTGAAGAGCTGAGTTCAACGGTGTTTTCCGTTTCTGGAATACTTCACTCTGACCCGACTTATAACGAATTCACGAAATTAACGAGGATTCGCGTTATTCGCGTGAATTTTCGATTTCAAACGGCGAGTACTGTATTTATTTATTTTATTTATTCCTTACAGGAAGACCCTAAGAATATTATAGTATGAGAAGTTCAGCAGGTACAAGTGGTAAGCATGTCGAGCGTCACAGCATTGCAATTTGCTCACGTCTCTTCAAACGGGTTTGTACATAATCATTGCTCAGAAAGCGTAAAGGCTGGAAATCGTGTAGCTTCCCTCATATTTCGTTTTATAGTGTACATAACGATCACTGTGACTACTACGTCCTCGTAGGGTGATACACGATCACTTGTACTGTGTCAGAGGACCAAGATCTTCGCAGGCCCAGCACCAGGGAGATTGACCTCATTATTGTGCCAACAGCGCTCTCGGAATATTCTGCTCATACTTTTCAAAAATTACCTTTCATTGCTGTTCTGAGGCATCACTCCTCAGATGTGGGGTATTTGGTGGTTCATCTTTTAGACAATTTACACTCTACAATAATTATATTTATTATCTCTATACTCTCATAATCGATCGACCTAAATCCCTACGCACAATAATTGAATATCTTGACTTTTGACTTGACTTTCTTGACCTACACTCAACCTCATCTATTTTTATGGGGACAGCTTGGGTTGCGAGTCCGTCGGTCCTAATTGCTCGACACCTTCCACGGAGAGGACCGAACAGGTCCTCAATCTCGAGCGAGGGGGCCAGCGCAATTCAAGGCGACTGGGTGTTACCCCACAGCCATGAATCAGTCCGCAGCCGGGAGAGCGTCCGCTCCCGGTTAAACGCCTCAGACTATTTAAATGCCTGAGTGACGGTAGGCGGAGACACGAAATATGACATCATGAACGCGAAGTTCATGGCTATTGCTGACAGCCTGATGAGCCTCTATGAGAAGGTCATCCGCCCGTTAATTACAGTTAGCGACGTTTGTTTTGGACGTTTGGACGGCTAACTGTTACGAGGACAAATGTGGGAGGAATGCTGCATCTACTGTAAGGAAGGCAAAATATCCCAACTGAGAGGCACAGCTATGCAATAGAATGCCAAGGATGAAGGCATAAGTATATTGGAGAAACAAGAAGACCTCTGCACAAACAACTTGATTAACATAGGAGGGCTATACAAAACCCAGCCTCATGTCCAGGTAACAGCTTCTTTGAAAAGCTTATTATTCATTTCAGTCCTGACGAAAGGCAAAGGGCCGAGAGCTCGCCAAAAATGACCTAAGCTTCTGAGGAACTTTTGCAACCACACAATTTTAAGATTTCTATTGTAAAAAGTTTTAGAGTCCTTTGCAATAGAAATTTTTGAAGTCTCACATTGCTTACACTCTTTTTTATGTTTATTTTCAAGAGACTGCAAATAAAATGAGGAATTAAAGGCAAAGGTCGGGATTAGTTGACCAAACCAACCTCTCGGTCATGCCGGTGATTTGAAGGCAACGATCGGGATTAGTTGACCAAACCAACCCTTTCGGTCATGCCTGTACTTGGTTACGCACCCGTAGAGATGTTCCCACACTCAAAACCCGAAACGGCGCAGTAATAAGGCCCCAGGGCATGTACTATGCGCTATCGCCGCCTGGCCCCGCTACGACCGCCCACCTCGGGATGTGGTGCATGGCTGGCATAACGTGTGAAATCAGCTAGGTTGATTGCCGTATCAACCGATAGAACGACTGATATCTTCAGAAAACTTGTTTGTACGTGCCTCTTCCCCAAGCCAGCCTCCTTCACTGCTAGTGGGAAAGAGGGTTTTGTTAACGGCCTTGTCGACGGTTTTCTCAGTTTTTTCTCCACTGTCGTTCCACTTCGCATCTCTATACTCAGTTTCAATCGCCATAATACCCCCTTATTGAGCCCGACTTTTGCCTTTAAAATAGCGATTTGCTTGCTAACTTTGCTAAAGTAGAGAATATTCGGCTCTCCTGTAACACAACGTTTATGGTTACGCTGTGATGTGATCTCGAATAAAAATGCAAAAAATCAGAAAAGACATACGCCACAAATTCATTCACTTTTTCCTAACAGCACTGGCTAGTTGCGAGCACACCATTGAGGCTAAATTTTGTAGAAGCTCAACAGTGGAAAGGTAAAGGAGGTTACTTATTGAAGCAATGAGCTGCAGAGGAAGGAAGGAAGGAAGGGAATAAATGTTAAGCTCGATAGGACTGATGATCGTGTGTCTATTATAGCACTCGGTGGCAATCGACAAAGAGCTGAAAAAGAACTTCCCCTGTGGAGGTGTAGTTTCAAGATGGGCTTTGGCTCTGCACCGCCTTTCCTAGAAATATGGCTAGAACACCACTGGACCGATGGATTACGGATAATACCATACGCTCGACATCATGGATCCGAGAAAGAGCGGAAGGAAAACAGAACTTGAGGTCTTTCTTCACTGCGCGTTGCCATGTGAGACAGGCTTTATACCGTGAAGAGGGGGCCGGAACATGGGCGGAGAAATACAGTGATGAATTGCTACTATTTTCAAATGTGGCACTGCCACGGATGCGAACTTAACCGGTAATCGGAAAAAGAACAAATAGTGAAATTTAGCTTGGAACCAACAGTCTCCATCACACAGAGTCTTTGGAAACGGTATAGGTGGTTTTACTTTTCAGACGGGTGGTTTGTGCTTTCGGTGAACACACTTTCCACGTGTACCCCATTTTGTTGCATGAATTGCTTGTACTGCTCACATATTCGATGGGGTCACACGCCCATGTTGTAGCCAAAGCTGAAAAAACTTTTCACCAGTGGTCATTTGCGGCATCGTTATGTACCCACTTCTTCTCTACTATTAAGCGCTATTTGAATCTCTTCAGGAACAAGGGAGTAGTCAAAAGCCACTACAAATCGACCGCACTAACTAGCGCTCGCGCTATTCAATTGCACATCGGGCATGCTCCCCTACGGCTTTGTTGATAGTGTCTGAATTGATGAGAGGAGCCTAATCTTGGAATGGAAACAGGACATCATCTTAATGGGGACTCTGAAATTCCCCTCGCTCCATTTTATGCTCTTTTTGTTTTTTTCTCGTCAGGTACACCATTGGAAACCTCTTCTTCCCTTTAACCCTTAGACTACAAATTTTTTAGAATCCAGTTATAAATGTGTTCATCTGCATATCGCAAACATCCCTTCAGCAACAGTGAACCAGCGGTTAGAAAGTTGGACTGATTGTACTTCGGGTTCTCATCACTTTGTGACCTGAGGATGGTCTAGGGACCATGCGCGCCTGGTAGCGCGCACCCGGTTCTTGTACAACACCAGTTTCGCTCGGGTATTGTTTAATATAATATTCCGGCAGGCAATTAATGAGCTTACAAGCACACACCTGTTTCCAATATTGTAGACTTCAATGACCCGAAAAATTTTTACAAAAAAGTTTGAAAGGGTCAACATTATATGGTCCCATGAATGGTACGGAGTAAAACATGATATACACAGGGGCAAAAAGGTTTTCTTTGACATCGCGCAGTATCTACATCGCCGACGCGTTTTAACTGTAGTGGCATATGGTCCCCAACGTTGATGATCCTCCTGAAATTTTTTGGTGGCCTCCCCATGCCGGGCTTGCGCCTGTTAGCCGTCCTTTCCCTCCCCTGCGCAATCATTTGCTGAGCAAGAGGAACAAGGAATTTGATCAGCTTCGTTTTCTCGTGATGGATTTCCTGATATATTATCCATGCGTTTACAACCGCCACCTGTAGTATTTTATAGTACACCTTACCACCATTTTCTGGAACGTCTATTGAAGTCGTAAAGTGCACATTTCTGATCAGACAGATCTACTCCGCCCATTATGCTGCTGTAGAAGGAGACAGCTTCAGGGCATTCAACTTCTTTTCGCGATCCATCCTTCATTGTGCGCAACACATGCGTTGTAGTCAGCGTGACAATTGCTGACTACCAGGACCTCCTTGCAGCTTTCCAACGGGCACACAGCGTACCAGCTCCATTTACCGCAAGCTCAAAGCGCCACATTTGCCAAGCTTTTCTGAAATTTTGGGAACATCCTTTCGCGAAGAGTTAACTGTGCCCACTGCTGGGACGAAATAGAATCCATGAGCCTCACGGAAGTGGAGAATCGGTCGTCAACTGAATGCGACTGTTACATCTTGTCGAACAGGCAGCTTCTTTACGACGTATTCTCCAACAGTTCCGTCTATACTTGATGTTTCCTTTCGGCTCCGGGGACATAGATGTTTCAGGTCGCTAGACGTATCCCGTTTTGGCACCACATCTTTGCCACAGTTTTATGCCTCTTTTTACAGGCTTCAAAGGCATGTACTGTTTCATTGAAGACCATTCCTTTTCACTTTAACATCGACTCGTCGATGGACTGGAAACAGCTCTCACTCCGCGCCCGGAGAAAGTTGATTTGACGCATGAAATGAGTTCATTGATACAGTAGGTCTTAGGACGAGTTCTGTGGCTTCTCGGGCAAGTTGAAGTACATTTTAGAAGAAATCAGTTGAAACCGTGTCTTCTGGTGATGGCATCTCTGATTGTTAAATTAGCCATTGAAGGTTCTAGCGACCAATCTTTGACTACGACATGGGACACATGTGTGCGACCAGTATACGAAGTTATACGAAACTTACGCAGGATGACTCGCTTTAGCTTCTGAGGCTAATTGTCATGGTAGAAATTGGAAAGCTTTTATATGTGCACAGTTCAGCCGTGAAATGAGCCCTCCTGCCTTAATAGTTTCGGGATTGTGGTGGTAGTGGCTGACTACGATAAGTGAGAACACAGGTGTGTAACCCAGTATGGCTTAATGGAGCCATTATCTTTACTCGCGATGCTTTGTCTTCACGCGTGCAGTCCGTGAACGCAACTTCATTGCGCGAGAAGCGAAAGAGCTACGACGGCTTTCGAAACCACCTGAGCTGAGCTTGAATACTATTCTGAGGAGCGCATGCTTTCTGTTGATGTGACAGTTGCGAAGGCTACAAACGCTACGCACTTAGTTGAAGAACAAATTAGTGATAATTAAATGCTATAATTATGTGGCGCCGTGAAGTACTCGCAGGACAACAAGTCGGCCTTGGAACAGAAAAGGACACTGGAAACAGCATGGGCACATAAACGGCTGCCATGGCACTCACCTCTCCTTTTTTCGAATTCCATGTTAGAAACTTTCATATCCGCAAGCTGAAACGGGTACCCGTCAAGTTAACCGTTACCTTGGCAGTTTTTGAAAACTTGGCAACACCCCCATGCAACCTCCCAAAGGGCAAAGCTTCTACGCCGTTGTTGCTGTCTACACGTTTTCGTACGGTTCCGTCAAGATAACTACATAGGAGTGTCTGGTTTGCCAGTGTAGAGTATCGCACAAGCCATCAAAACTGAAGCAAATTACGAGTTTTGAGAGACGTTACAAATGATAGAGGATTCAAGCAAAAAATACAATATCCAGATTAGGGGGAAAGGGTTGCGATATGTGCGAGCAAAACTCGAGTTTCCCAAGCGGGCTGCGACTCTTCTAAACATTCACGCCGATGGCCGCCCATATGGGCTGCCAACAACATGTGCTTCTAGGGACGATGGCAGCCCATATGGGCTGCCAGCTGATAATCGCTTGCCAGGCGCTAGGAATGGACAGATAGGTGGGTAACTCTCGTAATCGAGTGAGAAATGCTTTCAAAATCCTTCCACGGGGAAAGCGAATTAATGCTCTTTTCGTAACATGCTGCTGTCGTCTCATCGGAAATACTACTATTATGTGTTCAGATAATCTTTACACATTGAACATTGCTGAAATCATTTTGTGGCATTCATGTTTTTGTTCATTTACAGTACAAAATCTGAGGTGATGTGGTGAGGCGGCGGCGCCCACAAAATCGCGTCCGTCCCACGCGACCGAAAAGTGGAAAAGGGGCGTCGTCGTGAATGTGTTAATCTAGGAAGTTGCGCCATGGTTTTTAGCATAGCGAGTAAGGAACGAGAGCGTTAAAAAAGAAAGAATATACCAAATAGAAATAACTTTCGTAGAAGCATAATCTTTCAATGATTCAGGTAAATCTAAAGTGTGCATGATGTCCAATTCCGAAAAAAATTGACAAGGCTGCTTCTATTAAGTGAAAAAGCCAATTTATGAGAAGATGTACCTTCATCTTTGGAAGGTCGCAACATCTTCCAACTGCTACCTTTTGGAAGTGTTGTAAAAACAGAAGCATTAAATATTTCTATTTCTAAATAGTGTTGAAAGTTCCGGTATTGATCACCTTTGCTAAAAAATTTCCCGTCCTCACTTTTTTTGTGCGGATGCGGTTTTTTGGGATTTTGGTGTCCATAACTTTCTTCTTCTTTCCTTTCTTAGCAAACCTTCGGTATGGCAAGAAGTAGTGGGATTCGCTACCAACAATTTTTCAAAAAACATTTTCTGAAAAAAATCTTCGTCGCACTTTTTTTCGTCAGGTAATCTTGTTTTTTTTAGCTTTTAGTAACCACAACTTTTTACAAGCTGTAGTACTGGTTCCTGTGAACTTTTTATTTTCAACTTGGGGAAGTCGATTTCATAGCACTGCACTTCGCTCTTTTCCAGGTTGCTCATGCACTGAGTTGTACCTCCCGACCTTCATCCACCGACCAGTGACGCTGGCGATTTGGTTGCGCGTCATTGGGATCGCGATTCCCAGTCCATGACCAAAATGCGACACCGAGTGCAATTTTCGTTCGGCTGATGTCGACAGGTCAACTTTTCGCTTTTTGAAGGACCATAACTTTCTTCTTTGATAAGCTGGAACGAGAAGCCTTGACATGTTAAAGGCAAAGGTCGGGCTCAGCCGCGCTAGAGGTGTAATTCCCGTGTTCGGAGGTTGTACGTGCACAGCTGCACACATTGCAGCAACGTCCCACCTTGAAAAACGTTAGGCTCCCGGGGCCGCCTCGTCACAGGGTCAACCCTATGTTGCTACAAGTAGCAACGGGGGGTCGTATTTTGAGTGAGTTTGTAGAGGGGGGGGTCGTACTTGCTTCGGTTGTAAGAAGTTGCATGTGATGAGTGGGGAGCGGCGCGGGAGAAAATTTGCCGTTTCAGCGCGCGTATATACCCCTTAGAAAAGGAAGTAGTGGGATTATAGGTAGAAGTGGGGTAAATTGGTGGAAATTTAGGGAATTTTGGTAAGTTTTTTTTGCTGTTTCAGAGTGAGTATATACTCCTCCCCCCCTTCCCTCCGCTCGACGGGATTTTTTGGAGGAAAAAGTGGGCGGGGTTTTGATGGAAGATGGAGATGGTGGAGGTAGGGAAAAGGGGGTCGTATCAAAATCCACCTTGGGGGAGGGGGGTCGTAAAAAAATTTCGAAAAGTAGCAACGATAGGACCGACCCTGCCTCGTCAATCCGGGACCGCCCACGAAGTGGGTGTGAATCAGCTAGGTTGATTGCCGTATCAACCGATAGAACGACTGATATCTTCAGAAAACTTGTTTGTACGTGCCTCTTTCCCAAGCCAGCCTCCTTCACTGCTAGTGGGTTTTGTTAACGGCCTTGTCGACGGTTTTTCTCAGTTTTTTCTCCACTGTCGTTCCACTTCGCATCTCTATACTCAGTTTCAATCGCCATAATACCCCCTTATTGAGCCCGACTTTTGCCTTTTTAACACATTGACGACAACGCGGGGGATATATATCCCGCGCATTGCAGGCCATGTCGGACCGTGCGGGATATATATCCCCCGCACCCATTACACTCATTTTTTTCGCGCACGCCTGATTCTTTTAGAAGTTTCTTGTATTCATTCCATGGAAGAGACCTTGACGTAGCTACAAACATAGTGGCCCTTAGAATGGTCACGTATACTTTAATTTAGAGGAGGATTTCTGAACCATACGAAATCTTCATTTCAATAAATTTTTCGTTTACTTTTTCTTTTTATTAATGTGAAGATTTAAATAGTAGTAGAAGTAGATAAGGAACCTTAGGGATGACAACATGTGTGTTTTGATTGGAATAATCAACGTAAAATTTTTGAGGGTCCATTGCAGCTAGTTCTGAAAAATTTCGCTTTTTCATTGTCATTTCATGTCATTCGATGGAAATTCCACTTACTGTACCCCTGGGTATGTTGTGCTCATTACAATTTACTGATTTGGTTTTGAATTGATCATTAGTTGTGTATTTATCACTCAAAATCTGCTTGAACGACCTGAGGCGAGCGCGCCCGCAAAATCGCCGCGGTCCCACGTGGCCAAAAAAGCCAAAACTCGCGTTGTCGTCAATGTGTTAAGCGAATCCCTCTTTCTCAACGCTCAGGTCTGTTTTGGTAGAGAAGAATTTTTCTTGTCATTTTTATTGACTGTGAGTACATAACATTATGGTGGAATACGGAAGCTATCTGGTCACTAGGAAACTGGGAGGCTTCGAAAATTGGCCCAGCTTCCTAGCTTTTTATAATAATAGCTTATGTCGGAAAAACTTCCAAATTTCTCAGTCATATCGAAAAACTTTAATGATCTTGCACAACATTATATCCAACCTTATTTCATAAAAAATGAATATATCTTTAGTATTTTAAAGTTATTTTGCGCTTTTACACCAATACTTATAATGCTAACAAGAACACACAATAAAAATGGCGGTTTCAAAGCATATTCAGGAAAGGGAAGGTTGTCTTCGGTAACCCCCCGCGTGGGTAGTAAAATATGCTGTTGCTCCAGTAGTGAAGACATATGAACCTGATGATGACAATCGCCACCGCCAGGGCCAAAAGGGTTGAAGACCGTCTTGGAAAGCTCTTAGTTTCTTTAACCTCTGTGCTAAGCAAAATGTAGAAATCCCAATTCACCGCCATGTCGCCTTAGAAACTGTTTCTCTAATAACGTTGCAAGGAACTTCAATCAAGACTCTTGAATTACGTCTGGATCAAGTTTTTTTGACGCCGTGGATTAAAAAGGTACCCTCAAATTAACTGTTTTCGCCACACATTCAGCTCCGGTCGGAGGGATTAAGTTAGAAAATTATTCTATGTAGCATGAAAAATAAGTTTTGGGTCTCTAAGAGCGTTTTGCGTTGACGTTCATATGAGAACGAATAAGCGAATTACTAGATTGCTCCAAGAGTTTTTGTAAAGTTTTTCATTTCACGTCAATCATTTTCGAACGATTTCTGAACCTGCTCAAAAGGCTATGAAGAACTGAACAAGCATGCTAGCTCACAACCGATTACCTCTCAAAGTTCCCTCTCCTGCATATTGTGGAAAGAGCTATGTTCTGTTATGTTAGAGCTCTGATCTATGAGACCCCTCTGGTCACAATACATCAGACGCAGCTTCTGCTATGGGTTGTCGTCGCTCGCGTCGTACAGTATCTGAATGGTCGGATCTAATTCAGCCATTGCTAACGAAGCGATTTGATCTATTCATTGTGAGAGAATCGTCAAAACTGTTGTGACCAAACTCAACCAGGCGAAGGCTCCGTAGTTGAGTGTGATGAATGCAGAACGAAGCACTGCTTAAAGGAGGAATTCACGATTAGAATGAAGGTCGAAGAAAGGGAAACTGACCTAGTTGAGGGACCCACGGACCTCCTGAGGGTGCGAACTGACGCGCAATTCGCATGGAAAAATTTGACCTCGGCGACCTATCATGCCTCAAAGCTGGCGGGTCCGGCGATCTCCGCCCACCGATCATCTGATCACTCGCCGTAGTTCAATACGTGGCGAGTGATTAGATAGCTGAGAGAGCGTATGTTGAAATAGTGTGTTGAGGCATAGGCGATGCGATGAGAGTCGCATCAATGCTCGAATCAACGGGCAAGGAAGGGGTACCATTTCTCGGGTTCTGGGCCGTTTCTCATGGTTCTTCCTTCTTTCGTGTACCACTCACCATCCCTAGGTTAATTTGAAATGGGTTGCTTTTTCATCGTGAATTCGTCCTTTAAACATATTGGTAGCATCGGTTATTCAAACAGCTGCTCTAGGAAGCCTCGGACTTATTCGGAATCTCCACACAACAGGGAACAATGAGTTTTCAAGAAGACTATCAATGCAAACCCAAGGAGTGACAATGCCTTCTGTTTCAATCTTCCGTCAGTAAGGTGGTATTGTTGATTTGGGTCTTCTCGGTCGCATTAGTTTTTTGCAATCAATTTATCTTGTCGGTAATTTTGCCCACCCTTTGGTGCAATGATTTGGAGAGATTATGCGAAAATATAAACCTTTTGAACTCACCTCTATCACCTGTCGTCCCGTTGATCGTCGATTTGCTCGAGCGGGCGCCAGCAACGTCTCCATTCGTCCCTGTCGCGTGCTAGAGTGGTCCAGTGGATCCTCCTTGCTCGAGGGACACGAAGCCGTTCATTCCTTTCGTTCAGAGCTTTCGTGAAGAAGTCTGACCATCGGGCCGGCGGTCGTCCAGGTGTTCGTTTGACGTCCCGAGGGATCCAGTCGGTAACCGCTCTGGTCCAACGGTCATCGCAAAATCGCATGACGTGTCCGGCCCACCTTATCTTCGATTCCTTGGCGAAAACGGCAGCGTCCCTGATCTTCGATCGTTGGCGTAGTTCGGACTCCGGATTCCCCTCTGCACTTGCGTGTATAGGGTTACTCCTAGCATCGTCCTCTCGACAGCGCGTTGGATAACGCAGAGTCCAAGTCTCTGAGGCGTAGGTTAGGGCAGGAAGGACAGCGGAATCGAAGAGGTGGGCACGGAGCCGGATGTTCTTCGTCTTCTTCACTACTCCCTCGATGTTCTTGTACGCTCCCCAAGCCGCTCGTTTCCTCCTGCTCAGCTCTGGAGCTAGATCGTTCATCATATTGATTTCCCGACCTAGGTACGTAGCTGGAGCATTCGGTGATGTTCGTTCCGTTGAGCGTGAATGGGGCATCAGGAACCAATCCGTTTCTCATAAACATCGTCTTCGTTAGGTTCAGCTGTAGACCAACCTTACCACAGGCGCAGTCGAAATCAGCCAGCATTCGCTCCGCTTGCTCGATGTTCGGCGTTATAAGAACGATGTCGTCAGCAAAACGAAGGTGGTAGTTGTCGGCGAGCAACAGTTCAACTCTTCAATAAGTTTGGAACCACCACAGATGGAAAATTCGGGGACTCGAAAGTTACAGTTACCACCAGGATAATTATCAGATGCAGAAACTAGGTCTCCCCTTGTCGACTTTCGTACACCCAAAATGAAAAAATTGATGCGAAAACCCAGCCAGACACTCTAAGAATCCAAATCTGTAGGGGATAGAAAGCCACACGAGTAGTCTACTTGGGACTTCTTACAGGACCGAGCACCCAAGAATAAAGCAAAAATTCTCTAAAAAGCGATTTTTCGAGTTCGTTGCTTTCGAAGAATTGTTACAATGGAACCTTCCATCTGATAGCTCTAGATTTCTGTATTTCACACCCTGGATGCAAGCGCAAATAAATGCCCCACAAAGCTTGATTCCCTGAAGAAGGCTGAGCAGAAGGCCTGGAAACATTTGGACGCGCCTCAGTTGCGTGCCAGCGCAGGCGCCATCCCTTCATCTGAAGGCTTGTGCGAACGGGCAAGTGGCAGATCTCAATTCTATTCTGGAATTACTTTGAGGTAAGAGTTACAAATACTTCCCAAAAGTTGGTTTGTTCCATCAAGCTACTATGCGTTTTTAACGACACAATGTCTTGGTCCTCATAATTTTGGACCACCCTGTACAATGCATCACCTCCATGGAGCTTGCGCAGGAAAGGAAGGTCCCGAGGGTTGACGCGACATGTCATTGATAAAGAGAAGACCGAGCAGTTATTCGACACAGAAGTCATCATCAAATTTCTTTCACTGCCGTGGGATTTACCAGGACAACAGTCACAGTACTACATAGCCGAATTCACCCCTTAACTCATATTATATACCAGATTAGTCCCCCGTCAACCGCCGGGACCTTCCTTTCCTGCGCAAGCTTTCTATCCTCCGCTATGGTCCCTTCCTCCTGTGACACCAACACCTCGTGGAAGTGACGCGTATGCAACACAATGGTGTTTCAAACAGTAGAAGGGACACAATCATGATATGACGGTAGATTTTTCGCTTCCCTTCCTCATCCTCCCTTCCTCTCTCCACTGCCCTCCAGCTGCCACTGCAGCACCATGTGGAATGAACGGAAGTGTGCTAAGCAGGTGTTTATATAGCCCTGAGAGTGTTATCACAACTATCCTGCTACAAAACATTGATATCTCAAATCCTGTAAGCTACCCGATTTGTTAGCGGTTTGTTTATCCCATGAGCTTCCTTCTCACTCACTTCATTTTGCGGACGGACACACATACATACACACACACACACTCACACACACATACAGATACACAAACCGACACACAAAGTTAGCGCTTTATAATAATAGAAGGATAGCTCAGAAACACTTCGTGAAGCTGAAACTTCCTCAACGAAAGAAGAAACCAAGGAAACTTGTGTAAGACTGGAAAGCAGCTTTTCATGGTTTGACAATCGCGAGCGAGTTTCTGCAATTGTTTTGTTTGTCCTTCACCTTCATGACAGTGGTTACCGGTTGTTCTGCTGCGTTGATCCCGGCTGCTTAAGTGACGATAGATCATCGCAAAAAGGAAACCACCTTGCCCCACACAATAAAACAGCTTAATCGTACATCTCCATCAGCACGTAAGCCGTACCGGTTTTGATTGCGAATTTATGTAAACACTTCTGGTCATAGCAGCTTCCTACAAATGCAGTTCCAAATCCAAACTATTGCACAAAAAATCAAATTCTGCTATTTGATCAGATGGTAACGATGTTGAATGGATTCCGTTCAAAATTCGTCAGCAAATCTTATCTTCAATTATAGCACACCCACCCCATTTGAAATCATGAATAATGTCAACAAAAGGAGTAATCTCGCGCTTGATTAGTTTCAAAGTCAGATACTGAGATCGTCGTTCTAACTGCTCGGATAAATTCGATGATCTAGCCTTCAAGCGCATACTGCCGACACCGTTCCATTATTATACGTGATCATTTATTGTAGGACTGTCATTCAGCCGCGCTAATTTTTTCATGATGGTGGCAGCGATCATGTCATGTTGTCCTTGTGGAACATGTGGGAGGATACGGCAAAAAGATTGACGCAGAAGCGATCAGAAGTGATCAACAATGCACCTTTCACTGCGACGATCCCCATTTCTGGGTGTAAATTTCACTTCGACGTTTCGGGAAAGTCGTATAACTTCAACACGAAACTGAGCATGATATAGCTTCGGCTTCGTGCGCGCTGATTGATCCTTCTTCGCATCTCTCCCACGTACTTCCTTTTCAATTCAAAAACGTAAGTCGCAGATGTAACATCTCGCAGCAAGCTTGCTGTGCGAGTACAGCACTTAGTGGCTTATCTCCCCCCACTCAAATTTTACAGCCCAGTCATCCTTTAAACATTGCGAAGAAAGTTTAGTAGCCTTACAGAGATCCTCCGACAATGATTACAATCTCCAGCCACCGCGAGCACTGAGATGTCCATCAGTGCCTTTATAATATCTACTCACCATTATCTATTTGAACATTAGTCACAAAAATTTCGCTACGAAGAATGGCAGCGCATTTGCATATGAAAATTTTACAATTATTAAGGCCTTAATTCCCTCATACAAAGTGTGATCAAGGAAGTTGTAGAAGCAAAAACTGAGCAAGCAGCCTATCATCTATATCTCTATTCTTGTAAACGTATGTATTAATTGTACCGTTGTTTGGTAGTATGAGACATCTGCATCCGCTGGTACCCACAAGTCATCATACGGACCAAACCGCACTTAAAGTGCCACTACAATTCTGAAAGGAAGTAGGATGCGTGGCGCATAGAAATGACTATTGATTGACAATGAATGCTTTAATCTTCCATCCCTTTCATGACTACCGGTAATAAGTCTCACTTACTTTCGAGCGAGCGAGAATTTCAGCGCGGAAATCGCTAGAATGCTCCTGAAAAGCGTCATAAAGCATTTTTCCGTTGATCATCCCTTGATGCAGCAACGCATTCCATCTCATATATCATCACGAGTGGCTTTGAAATGCGATTGCCTATACAATACTTTGCGGGGCCAGCCGATGTTTCAATCAACTGTTTACATCCTCGCCAGACAGTCTGTAGCCAACTCACCAACGCGAGACCACCAGGACTGGAAGCTGTTGGCACGGCCGCTCAACGTACCCAGAGTTTTGATCCCCGACCCGCTCGCATGGTGAACGTTCGCCCACCCTGCTACCTCAACACACTTCCGGCCTCTAGCTCCTGATAGGTGACATTATCTTTGTTGTGACCAATACGAGCCGTCATTGATGACGTACATTCAAGAACGCACATGCGCGAAATTTCTTCATCTAACCTGATACCTAAAATTTTCTAGGGCTAGTAAATGACACCTCATGATTACGATCTCCAATCCGTTTTTAATAAGTTTCATCGAAAGACGCATGATCTCCCTGAAAAATGCATATTCGAGACCCCATGAATTTTATTTAGGCAACCCCGGCATTTCTACTCCTCTTTTCCTGTTGTGATTGCCATATCCGTGTTGATCATGGCATTCTGGTCGTATGTTCACGCTGCTGTTCATGGTACAGCGACTATTCTCAGCTAGGGATAACTGAAACGGGTTGTCGCCGGCTGCAAGCAGTCACCGCAGATCCAGTTCGCATCGTGGTTGCCTTTTTCATCAAACATTCTTTTTTCCAATTTTCGACAGGGCTTCTGATTGACCTTGTACACATTCGTCGTTATTATGCTCGACGTGGTTTGCACCTGACACACGCATGTTTACAAGTGGCATATTCATTTTTTGCTTTCTTTATCTATGGAACGCAATCCTGCGTTTGGCTTTTGGCCGAAGCGTATACTAGGAAAGAAGAAGAACCTTAAAGAACTGGTCTATGTTGAGACCTTCACGGTCTTCCATACAAAGTGCGTCTGAGAGCTGCACCGGTTTGTGGTGATCGTCTATCCGCCCTTCCTGTCACTTGACAACTTTGCCGGCCTCAATTTTATCTTCATGTGTTGCCTAAACTCGCTGCACCTTCTGAGCAGAGAGTAAATCGGCTGCCAATTTGTTTCTTCGGTGCTTACAACTGTAAGTACAGTGCATCTCCTAATGATACAGCCAGCCAAGCCAACCTTGGCTTAGGCTTCTCTTTCCTCGCAAAAATGTCCCGGTTTTTGTCACGGTTTCTTTCAGAAACACTGCCATTTTCACTTTTCCGCTTGAGAGCGAACTTGGAAGTTCTTCACTACTTACCAAGCACTATCAGTAAAAGATTAAGTTCGAAAGAAGACTCTAATTCCGAGCACGGCTTGATGAAATTGGATGTTATTTTCATAATTCCGCATTAATCTTGATCAAAAAGCAAAGGAGCTTTCAGAGCCCTTTTCAGCTTTGTTTCCTACGTCAGGGCTGAAGTGGTGTAGTGCAAGTGGCACGCTTACCACGCGAGCGGTCCGGGATCAAATCCTGGGTCGTGAGTCGCCCGGGCCAACCAAGCCTTCCATCCCTCCGGGGTCGGTTAATTGGTACCAGACTTGTCTGGGAGGATAAAAACACTGACTTGTACATCGGCTGGCCCCGCAAGTCATTGTATAGGCCACATCGCATTCAAACGCCACTACGAATGTACAAATGGAAGTAGAATGCGTGCCGCATCCCAAAAAGGGATTGATCAACGGCAAATGCTTTATCCTTTTTATCTTTCCTACGTCATGCAGGAAGAAATTGTTCATCATTTCGTAGCTTTGATTAACTTCCGCGCAATGTGACCACTGGCGCTTACTCTTTCTTTTTTGCGACCATTTGCCCTTTTTCGAAATCCAACAACTGCTTTCCTTTCGTGATAACCTAGAAAAGAAAATTGATGACTACCATCAAGTTTCATCAAGCAAAAATGAAATACAACGAAAAAACACGGGGTGGCTGTATCATTTGGAGACATAGGAAAAGCGATTTTTGTGAAAAATTAGCAAAAAAAATTTGGCATTTCCAACCTGAAATTTTGTGTTGATTTTCGAATTTGCGATCAAATTTGACACATTTTTCTCTGTTGGACATTTTCCAGAAGCTTTATGGAATTCGAGATTTTGAACAATTTCTAGGTGGCTGTATCATTAGAAGACGCAGTGTATGTTCGGTTATAGACCAAACCTTTCCTCAGCGTAGGGCCAGCGTATCAATACTAATAAATATGAGTGTAACCTTTTCCTGTTTTAGTACATGGAAGCGATATACTTCGTTCCCTAAGTTGCTGCACAGCATGTTCTCGCAAAATGCGAAATGTGGTAATAAAGAGCATCTTATAAAAAACGGAGCTGAATGTAATATGCGCCCAAATTTCGGCGTTTGGCAATATTCAAAGCTTGGTTTTGTTTAGCTGTTGATAGATGGAGGCGGAAACGTTCTCATACCATCGATATGTGCGTAATTGCGTTCATTTGAGCTTGAGGTAATAAAATAAGATAAAAATATCTAATTTAGACTGTACCGCTCTTGCTCAAGTAGTAAGCCAAACACTACTAAGTAGGGTGGATCACATCTCAAATTGGGAGGGTCATATCCAACCTCTTTTTTTGCCTCATCAGCTCTTCCACTTTCTAACTTCCACTCTCGTCCATTATCAAATGTTTTTGGACCTTTCTAACATTAATTGCATCTATCCAATTCCTCTGCTGCTTTACCTGTGCGATTACTGCAGCTAATTAATCTGTTATCTTAAAGACAGCGATTACAATAAGTTTTGTATTGGCTTACAAGGACGTGGAGGTGTTCGATGATATGCAAATAGCAACAAAATCAAAGAAATCTGTTTGAAAAACGCAAAAAGTGGGCCGTTTTGTTATGCCATTAGTTATCGCTCAACAACGGGCAGCGGTCAAGAGGGGACGAGTTTACTGCACTCCATGTGGTGGCACCATGCCAATCCATGCTCCAATCGAGTTGCTTAGTTGTGCCGCTGCTGGCAACGCAGCTCGTCCAAATCACCAACTAAACTAGTGGGCGGATCGCTTTTGGGCGGAGTGCTTTCGAAGTCCTGCTCAGCAACCAGCGCACCTTTCTTCGTGAAAATTTCACAACTTTCTCGGCAGGCCAGCAACTGCTTCATGTGGCGCATACTTTACATACTTCCACAACGCATTCCCTCTTTATCGTAATAGCTTCCTTTCACTACCTGTGAAGAACGATCCGTTATGAGCGCCGAATCGCCGCCGGGTAATTTATAGCTGTTGAAGCAAGACATCCGTTTCCAAGCAATATTTTATCACTCGATTGTTTTAGCCCCTACAGATTTTCAAAAACTACCAAGGTTGCATTCGTCAGTGCTTTCGAGACCTCTGCGTCGCAAAGAGTGTCGTGTGTACAGTCCGTCATCTTAAAGTGTGCATAAAGGGGCCCTAATTAAGGCGTTGTCGGTGTATCACAGCTCTAGTTGAAGAACCGGTGATAGCTGCTGTGAAATTTACAGCGTAGGGTTAACTCAGTTCCAGCATTTCGTCGTAATGCTACCCAATTTAAACTTACAACTTCCTGCTGTGAGCCGGTCCTGAGGCTGTCAGCAAAAAGTTGCAGCGGTTGAATTTAAACAGGGTTTCCTACGTTTTACTTTTTCCGTTGATCTAATAATCAACGCTCACTTTATAAGAGCGTTTTACACCCCAGAGTTAACAAGACTCAAGCGGGCTAGATATGAACTCACCCATAGCTGTTGAAGCAAGACATCCGCTTCCAAGTAATATTTTATCGCGCGATCGGCGCTACTTTAGATCCATTCCAACTTTGAGAGCTTTAAATGCGCCTAGAGCTTTTTCAAGATCAGTGCTAGCCAAAGGGATCGGGTGACAGTCAGTGCGCGCTCAGTTCGGCTTGCGGTTTTCTCGTTTCTACGATCTCGGCGACGGCGCCATTTCTCATCACAACATTTGGTTCTAAATGGTCTCTCTCAATGTCTATCATCTCTTCTACAGGGATAATGTGTTTACTGCTAATTATTCTCACCTTCAGAATGCGCCATTCACGTTCCACATTTGCGCAATGATGCTAATCTTTCCTATAGGCTCTCTTCTGACCGGTTCTACCACTTTGATGTCTAGCCCTTGCTGATATGGTGGTGTTTTCTGCAAACTATATTCTGGTGAAAATAGCAGTATGAAAACAACTCTTTCTTCTAGTGCTTCTGATTTGAAGTTGCCTTTTTTGCGCGGAAAATGATGGATATGATCCTCACGTTTCTGACTAGAGTTGAGAAGCTACTTTTTCATTGATCCATTGATGGTGCGTTACGCCGAATGCTTCGTTTCAGATTTCAAGTATGTCTGACCCCGTCAGTTCAGCTTCCCGATCGCGAAGCATAAGAATGGTGAATATTTAAAAAGTGTAGAGCGATCCATTCTTGATCGCTCAGGGTGTCATTTCTCTTGATTAGACCATTGTTATCCAAGCCTAATTCGGAATTTTCTATGGCGCTCAAGCAGGGGTCGGTCTAGCCTATCCCAGGAGTGGGGAGTCGAAGTTCCCCTCAAAACTTCATGAAAAATGCTGGGTTGTGAACAAAACTTTCGCCCCAGACGGGACTCGAACCCGCACCTCTTGCTTACCGGGCAAGTGCGCTACAAGTTACGCTACCGGGGCACCATTTCATCCCAACTCAGCTTTTCACGTTTTTTCCTTAAAATTTCTTCTTCGTTCAAATTTTCATGTTTGCAGCCACAAATGGTCCTAAGAAAGGACCCAGTCATAACGTTCACGTATGTAAAAGAAAAAATGCGCGTAAGGTGAAGGAAATACGAATATAATTCGCAGAGGCAAATAGTTTCGAAGGGGTTTCCGATCTCCTTCCCCGGTAAGGAGAGCATGCTGCCGAAGATGTCGCTCGTCGTCGTCGCAAACGAGAGGAGAATCATTAACCAACATAACAAGAAACGTCTTTTTGATTCATTCCTGTTTACTGAGGCTTAAGTATGTTATAGATTCTGATTTTGCACTTCCATCTTCATCACCCTTCACTTACATGGTCACCTTTTGAGAGAGGCTTGGATTTCACAATTAGGCTAGGATAGTGTGTTTGGAGTGTTGAAAATGTGGGCCAGTGTAGGCTACGGTGACCGCCTATCGTGGTAATCTCGATCAGCTCTAACAATCAGGAATCAGGGAAAACGAGTTCTTTGGTGGGACCCCTTCCTGAGGCAAACGGAGCAAGTCGATGAGACATTTTAATTTCCAGGCAAATTTTTCTTTGGAGGGTAGCAGTCTATAGATAAATTTCTTAGCCACAGGTCGAATTTGGCTGATGCTATCAGTTACGGTCCACACGCGCAGACTGTGCAAGCTACCGCGCCTATTCAGCTACGAGAGTTTTGGGAGGTAAATGGTCCGAAACGTTCAACGGGGCGAAGACGCCAATACGCCTGAATAGCTCGGGCGTGAATGAGGGGCGGGGGAAAAGCAGGAACATGATCTCACTCGACTCAACTAGTACGCGCAGAGCAAATGTGCTTGTCGCTGCGCCATAAACACAACACAAATACAAAAAGATTTTCGTCGGCTTAGGAGCCAACTATGGCTAAAGGCAACATGAATCGCCATGCGATTCATCAATTCAATTGGCTGCAACTCGCTTACATTAGGGCAATGCAACTAACATGACTCGAACTAGAATAGTCACATATGGCCATTTTTGAACTTCTTGGACGGCCGGTCTCGTAAGTTCTGAAGTCTCCTGCAAACGGAAAGAAACTGGAAGGAATGGGCTCTGCAAGAGTTCAGAACGAAACTGACTGTTAACCAATACTCGATGTTTCATTTGAATGAAGGATTTTGGAACGGATCAGGCTGAAGCCATCTGGAAATGATATTGCTATGATTTTTCGATGAAGCATTCACCAATCTCTGAATTTTGCTCTGAATTTTTGCAAGTGCTCCTTTCTTGAGTGTTATTACGTGGCGGAGATCG
Source organism: Ostertagia ostertagi (assembly GCA_036418205.1). Taxonomy (NCBI): domain Eukaryota; kingdom Metazoa; phylum Nematoda; class Chromadorea; order Rhabditida; family Trichostrongylidae; genus Ostertagia; species Ostertagia ostertagi. The sequence goes on from MU869053.1 coordinate 48,478, forward strand.
CGGTTACTCCCCTCACTCTTCACTTTCGCTCATTTCGAATCAGACCGGATCGCGGTGGCCGATTACGACGGTCACGTTCCGTTTCACTAGCCAGGTTTTGCACGGATAAACCTACTTTGTGCTCATTTTGTGTTTACATGCATTCCAAAACATTTCTTCACAGGTAAACCGCAATTCAGCATTTGGCTATCCTAGCTGCATAACCCAATAATTGTTGATATACTCGATGTGCCAACAAAGAAAACATTGTCCCGGATGTCGCTCACGCTAGTTTTACACCTTCGCTGTCTCCTTTTGTGACTTACCGGCTACTTTATTATTTTACCAGCTCCAAGCTCTCTTTCTGCTCATGACTTTAGATAAGTCGCAATAAAAGTAGAATCTAAATGCTTGTGAAGGATAATGCTGACGATTGCCGAAGAACTGACGACAAGGTGGTGGATGGCATGGGAGTCGTGACTTAACGGCACACAACAGGCAGAGGTCGTGAGAAGGTTGCCCTTCGTTCTGTAGTATGGACCCCTTTAGGATAATCAAGAATTTGGCCTTCCCATGAACGGAAACCAACCGACAAGAGCGCTTGAGCTTCCAATGAGCTGCTGAAGCTGCAGAATTTTTTCTCTTATCAAGCTCTCGTCTGGCGACGCTCACCTGTAACGGTCTCTTGCCTCGTGATCTTCTCTCCGCGCTTAGTCTCTCGTTCCTTAGCACAGCCGATTAGGAAGGTGAGTGAGCCCTCAACCTGAGCGTTTTCGACGGATTCTTTTCCTTTTTTCTTCACTGCCGGCCCACTTGCACCAATACATTCACATTCGTGTGCAAGAGCCACACCAATGTGATCCTGGGGCATGCCTTTAAAGAGCATGCACACTCATTAGACGCAATAACCAGACATCACGGTTGGAGGGGGGGGCGAGGGGGGTGAGGATGGAACATTTGATATTTTAATGAGCAGACCTGCTATCACTGCACACAAATTTGACATCCGCTACGCCTCATCTCAGTCGTGAGTCCAGCTATGGCAGGACGGCAGAAAACTAGCGAAAACCGGATAATCTGCGCTTAATATGTGTTTCAAAAGCTCTGAAAACAGTACTCGGAACATCTGTTAGCTCGGCCTGTGGAAGTGAATTTTTTTACCAGAATCCCCTCCAGGGGTCACATCGGCATTGCAAGGGATGACATAAAGGATCCATCCTACCTGCGATTGGTATTGTGATTCGCAAACATCAGTGGAAACTTGTGAAGGCTCGATAAACCAAAGATTCTATTTCTCCCTCTTCATTCTGATCTTTCACCCTTACACGAAATCTTCCTTTACAACTTACGCGACTTTTCAATATGTCAGATCTTTCTGAGTCCTGAATTTTATACGTCCTTACACGTTCTCGATGGTCAAAGCATATCATTACCCTTCGCAAGATTTCTTTCAGAGGAATCGAGCAATTCCAAGGCAATGCGACTTTTTGTGCTCCTCAGTATCATTGGTATGGCGGCCGGTCAGTACACATCGCAAACCTATCCAGATCCACGACTGGATCCGCTCACGTGTCGGCTACCTTTCGCCAGCAACGTCTGTGACCCGTCCGCCGTGCTTGCAGATGAAGATCGTGACGCCTCATGCAAAAAGCAAACAGGTATGTTTTGCATAACTGCGGAAGAAAAGACAAATTGATGGGAAGAGGGCAGTTTTACTACTGCATTAGGTGACCTTGGAAAAGACAGGATAACAAAATTATTCGGAAAAATAGAATTGTTTGCAGTTCCGACCAATCACTTCTGGCATTCGCAATACATCACCAGCTTGTGCATTTCAACCGGAGCGAAACCTCGACGTAAGTTCGATTTTCGTGCTGCGAGAGGCTTGGAAAGGGTTATAAAGTGTGAGCCATTCTCTTCTCGACCACTGCGCTTATTTTTGCTATTATAATCTTATATGTTACTTTGTCCGTGGCAAATGAAACTTATAGCTACACTTTAAAGGCAAGATTCAAGCTTAAACTGATGAGGTAATTCTACTCAAATGTGATGTAGGGAGTGGGAGGTGGACCGCCAGTGGAGAAAAAAGGAAAAAAAACGTGAAATACACAGGAAATACGAGCCTTTTGCTCTACGTTGCGGAGAAGTTCAAAAGGCCGGCAGGGAGATGAGAGATAATGTGAGCGCGGAGAGCGGTAGAGAAATCCGAGAAGAGAGAGCATAGCAGATCAGCATTGCGACGCAGACAAAATATCGAGCGGTGGGCGGAGCGTGTCGCGGCAGGAGGAGCGTGTCAAAGTCCTTGGCCCCTAGCGCTTCAGTGACGCATTTCGATGCGGGGTTTTGGCGAGTCGCTTACAGTTGTGTCCCATGCGCTTCTAGCCACTTTAAGGGCTCATTAGGTGGGTCTGAGCCCGAACTTTGCCTTTAACGGAGATCATTGCGCGTGAAGCCGGAAAACTAATGAGCTGGCCGTTATTTCGACATACGAATGCTTACAGTTTTTTTTTCAGATCTTCTTAGTGATTATGGACAAAATTGGAAGCGTACCTGGAGCACCTGTAGATATCGAGAAATTCGCCAACAACCTCAAAAGACGTTTCCAGAATTATCAGGTAAAAAGTGCTTATCACCCAATTTCTTGGAACAGCTCCCGTTTTTTGTCAATAGGATGGATCATGAAATCCCGCACAAGCTAACCTAGAAAATCCTCCAAAACTAAACTTAACAATTACGGAAGAGTAGCTAACTGGGTTCAAGCTCGAAAACTTCATGAAAGGAACCAAAGGTTTTCTTGGTTTACAAAAGGGGTGATACCTTCTTCTATCTCTCCATGACTCACCCCTCATTTCGAAAAACCACAGAAGCTCTTCTCAGTAGCGGATTCTGGTCATCAGTAGGCTAAGATTGCGGAACAGCTTTTATTCATTATAATTTTTAGCGACCACATCCTCTCAGAGGTATTTCATTGTGTCCCCTACTTTAAGAAGAATTCCACGTTAAGGTTGGAGGTCAAAAAAAGAGAATATACCAAGTCGAAAGGCAGACGGTCTGCCAAATTGTAAGGGGTGCGGAACGATGGCGTTTGCGGCGGATGAACGCTCAAGAGAAGGTTTAGTAGGGCAACACTCGCGTCGCGCGCGCAGCTGCCCATCCACCGCCTCGCCGTATGGCTGACTCTAGCAGTCTAGGAGAGCGAACAATAACTTTGAAAACAGCAGCAAAAAGAGGGTAGCATCCATGAGGAGATCAAACGACGAATCAGGGGTCCCATTTTGGGTTCTGTGCCATTTTCTTCACTTTATTCTTATTCCATTAGAGCCTCTTTGTTTGTCTTAGATTCTTGCACCATCGCAAATTTTTCCCTGTAACATTTGCTCACGAATTCGAAGATAAGGAGCGGACGATCCCGTGAATGTAAGAATCGAAAAAGATATGAGTAAAAGTGGGTACAAGTATACACCCAATTTGCTCATACTGTCCGTGGATGTCAGAAACGCCAAAAATCAGCCAGGCCTGCAGAGAGGTTATTGTTAGAGATTTGCTTGAAAAAAAGGAGTGCTGCTTCGGAGAGTGGAACAATGGCTAGCCTTCGCAACAATTCTATTAAACAAAGTGCATCTAACGAGGAATGCTCAATTGGTCAGTCCGGCCATTTGTAATGAGGTGTAGTCCGCTGTACTCGTCTTGCGACGCTGAGCTCAAATCCGTTCTCGGTATCTGCGGAACGATTCTCTGAAAGAAGTTACGAGGGATTCTTCTCACTGTGGCTTTCTCACTATGGCGCCCTCTACATCCTCGCATCCCGCTTGCCACGCTCACGTTGAGCCGGTGAGGAGTTCTAGATGTGGTACTGGTGGTGCAGTGGATAGCACGTTTGCTTCATATTGGTGAGGTCAGATGTTCAAATCCTTGCGCATGGCAAACTTTTGCATTTTTCCAGGGCTCCTCATACGAACCCAAAATGTGTTTATATTTGGATATTTTGTCGATTTGCGTCCCCCTTTTACATCTGGAGAGGGCAGACTCTGGAATCTCCTTCTCGTGCTCATTTTTTCAGTTCTTCGTTAAGATGAACTTTGACACACAGAAGCTCTTAAATTAACAATATTTCGAAAAGTTATTCCAGCTATACGAGCAACTATGATAGTCCCTCACAAAATGATCAAAACAAAACAGATGTATAGTATAACAGATGTATGGGGACGCAAATCGACAAAATATCCAAATATAAACACATTTTGGGTTCGCATGAGGAGCCCTGGAAAAATGCAAAAGTTTGCCATGCGCAAGGATTTGAACATCTGACCTCACCAATATGAAGCAAACGTGCTATCCACTGCACCACCAGTACCACATCTAGAACTCCTCACCGGCTCAACGTGAGCGTGGCAAGCGGGATGCGAGGATGTAGAGGGCGCCATAGTGAGAAAGCCACAGTGAGAAGAATCCCTCGTAACTTCTTTCAGAGAATCGTTCCGCAGATACCGAGAACGGATTTGAGCTCAGCGTCGCAAGACGAGTATAGCGGACTACACCTCATTACAAATGGCCGGACTGACCAATTGAGCATTCCTCGTAAGATTTTTAATGAGAGTTTTAGATGATGAGTTTTAGATAAGGAGCGGACGATCCCGTGAATGTAAGAATTTAAAGTAAAGTACTTAATTTAGATAAAAATTACTTTTCGTCCTACTCATAAACGATATTCTTTGCTCTTACCATTTTTGTTTTCGTTATATGCTAGTTTAGGACGTGTCAAGCTGCGATACAATGGTTCTTATTGTGAATTCCAAGCAGGACCGACAGGTAATTCAGGAAAGAATTTTCGCCAGGCTGCATGCATTTTCGAAATTGAAGACAATGAACTAATAGTGTAGTCGTGGCAGCACTTGGCATTTTCGTTTCACAGTAGTTACAAACACGGTCTTTTAAGGTTTTTCTAGGAGGGAGATATGTATGCCGCTACACGGTAGAGTAGGGGTTAGTGTTCGAAAATTGGCGTAGTCTTGGTGATCGGTCCACGAGAAAGTGAAGAAAGCAGCGAGGTTGTGATGGGAGAGGAAAACATACATCCGTCCAATCGAGTGGAGCGCAGTACGATTCCGTGTTCAGCAATTCTTTTTCGCGTTCTTTCATCAGTTTTGGGCTCATCGTCGCAATTACTTTATTTTCGAACGCAATGACCTACTCCTGTTCAATCGCGAAATGTGCCCTTGATTTCATGGCTGAAACCGAAATGTTATAACAAGAAGTGATTGGAAATTCGTTAACAATCTACTCATTACAGCGCTCTTTGCAGGTATTCACCGTTGCTGGGCGGGACGCTCGCATTTCCAAAGACACCCTCAAGAATGCGTTTGAGCGAAACGTTGGTGAGCTGGCTTCTGTGACTTTTTTCGAAACTCATCGTGTAAAGTCATTGGCCGTCTTCCTAAGGAAACACTTTCATTTGTTTTGCTGCTCTCCTTTCATTATGAAATCACAGATCTGTTGAGGAACTACAACCCTTGTGAAAAAGTCTGTATAATCTATATAATAGAGGCATGCTTTTCAGGGCACTTCAAAAGCGGCAATTATGCCATGGGTCTGGAGGGAATGATAGAAATGGTGGTGGCTGCCTACACGAATGCTCATATTGTTCAGGTGCCGAGCCCTGGTTCAACTAATCCAGTGTAAGATTTTCTAGCAGACCGGCACTTTTTGTTTCTTCTCTTCTTTCAATGAATACCGTACCTTTTATATATGTGCGGGTTTAATTCGTCTGATCCCGAATTCTCTATAATACATGACATCTTTGTAATAACATTGTAGCTCTTGCTCTTAGAAAAGGGATAGTTATTAGAGGGTTACAGATGAGGTGTTTATAGGAGGTGTATATCAGAGGGTAACAGATGAGGTGTGGGTCAAGCTTGGTGGAGGTACAACATCAGAAGTTGTAAAGGTACCGACTTATCGTAATCGCTCTCATATCTGTCTGTTGTCCTCGCTTCGGCATCCAGTACCTCTTACACTATTTGTCTCCCGAACACTTTCCTGTCTCTGTCCTCGAAGGACGAATTTCCTCTTCCTTTCAGGGGTTCCATTTAATTCCCCTTAGTTAGTCAGCTAGCATACCGCTTCATATATACCGATCCAAGTAAGCCGTTTTTGCCCTGATTTATGCCTTGGAATGTGCCTTCAATAAGAGAAGGCGACTGTCAATCAGCGAATGTTGTGTACAAGATCGCTTCCCAGGGTTGTGTCGCATCCGCAGGTAACCATGGGAAATGAAGAGCATTTCATTGTTAAGCTCAGGTCGTATGTGCTTTACGGACGTTACCGAATCTGCAATGGAAATTCCTGAGGTCTGAATTACCGCCAAAGCACGCGAAGACCATTCGCCTGTGCGTATAATCGGTCTTGAGACAACGAATCCAAAAATTCAACGAGTCAGCCTCACGTTTGCACTTTCAGTAATTTTGCGACCCTTCCCCCTTTAGGATGGTCTCAATACGACTCGCACCACCACCAACAGGTCTTAAAAGGCTCCCTCAATACGATTCCCTTTCCCCCTTTTCGACCCCTATCCTCACCATCAAGGCTGATTCCATAGTACTACAGTATTTGATTCTAAGACTGTCGACACAGTTCAACTCCGCCCACTTTTTCCTCCGAAATCGCCATCGTGCAGGGAGGGGAGAGGGAGTGAGCAATTTGGTATCACGAAGCGCCAAATCTACCAATTCAACCTAATTCTCACTTCTTTCGCGAAACTTGCACCGAATTCGTCAAAAAACCCGTCCAAACATAACCACTCCCCTTATCAACTCCCCGTATGACAACCTTGCTCGACCACAAGATGTAACCTCTCTTCCCAAAGTGACAAACTT
>MU869054.1:5916-25736 GCA_036418205.1 Ostertagia ostertagi
CAAGCTTTGCAGAGAAGGGAGGGTCTGGCGGTTGCCGGAAGACCGACCTGGTAATAAATATTCGTCTATGTTCGATGCAATAAATTAATTGAGGCCCGTATCCACCCTAAAATCACGAGTGCTACACTCAAAGGCGGCCGCCTCTTGAGATTTTCTCACTAAAAAGGGTGGATGCGAGAGTAGAGGGAACTGAAGCTTTCACCTTCCCTCCTGCTAGACGCCAATTATAGAGGAATTCTCACGCCGAACCTCGAGCTTCTAGTGTGTCAGATGATGACAGGTTCAGCGACAGAATTGACACTGCGGATCGTAGTAGTAGGGTCAACCGTGCTTTGCGGTGAATGCAAATTTTTTACGACCCTTCCCTTCCAAGGGGTGGCGATCCGACTCTCCCCCCCCCACCACCATCACCCTTGGGGAAGTTCCCCGATACGATCGTTTCCCAAGCCCTATCTGGAGCTTTTCCCAAAATCGTCGCAAAATCTGTCAAACACGACTATCGATTGTAACCAGGTTAACTGCGCAGCGCACAGCTGACTCTGGTTGTAGAGAGTCGTGTGAGGAAAACCTCAGGTGACCAGGCGGGAGGAGAGTGGGGAGGGTGCAGCTGTAAAAATTTTGAAATCAGTTTGACGGTTAATCATTGTTGCGCTAGTTCGTCTCCCCGTCATCTGGAATTTTGTTCGGGCGCCTACTTTTTCTTCATGTAATGTCGCACATGGAAGTGGTAAATGACCACATTAAGGGCGTTGTTGGCGGTTCCTTACGCTATCTTCTTCAACAGGCTGCTAAACTCTTAGAATCTCAATGCAAATAGTGTCGTGAATTGGTTGTTCACTGCGAATGAAAGTAGAGCTGATAAGAGCTATGAAAGATGCAGCTATGAAAGAAATCTCAGGGATATGACTCGGATCCTGCAAAACGGAACCCTCGTTCACCCAGTTTTCACGACCCCCCTCCCTCTTCTAGAGGGCCTCGATACGACTCCCCTCATGGTAAACCACCACGTGCTCGTCTCCGCCATCCGCTTTATTCCATGCGCGGCTCATTCAATAGCTGCATGCGATTTCTAGAGACGGTCAACACAGCCTCAAACCCAAACTCCGCCCGCTTTTTCCTCCAAAGTTACCGTTCTCTGTTATACCCCGATGGACGCACCCTTTCAGTGAGACGCACCTCGTCCAGTTCTCTTAGGTGACTTGCCTCCCTTTGGAATAGTATATTCTCCTCTATCGACCTCCAATCCTCCAATCGTGCCACTTGCCTTTGATCTCTGAACCCTCTTTATCTACACCTGCCGTAGTGGGATTTTTACTTTGATATATTATATAAGCTATCGGAATTGTGGCCCATTGGAACCTTTTGTTCTTGCAGTTGGCGTTGTTGGTTCACTGATCACGGATGATCTTCCAAATCCCCTCGAGCTTCGACGAGCCTTCTGGACGCGTTATGGATCTCTTCGCTTTCGATGTAACGTGAGTGTTCCCCAACTCATTAATAATAATGATACCCTCGAAACGTTTATGACCTGGTGACCCTAGTACATCAGACCACTTTGCGATGCGACCGCAAGAAGCAACTGCTTTGGCTATTTTACTTGCATGCCCTCCGAAACAGTAGTCGTCTTTCCGAAATTTCAGGAGTCATTCTTGACATGGTCCTTCAACGCTGAACATATTTTGGCAGACCCCTCTCCTAGAAATTCTCGGGGGGCTCGGGAACTCTACAGTTGTGAACATGCATCCCGCGAACATGACAAGCACAACCTAATATTGTATTTTGTCACATTGTACAAATCTGAATGTCAAAGCGTTGAAAATCAGTACAACTCTTGACAACAGTCAGATTCATCCCTGCGCTTCAAACATTGGCAGCATATCACTAGACCATTTACCAGTGCCTGACATTTGCTGATAAACATGATTTGAAGCCTGGTCCTTGTGGTGTATAAGAATTTCATTGCAGTCGACAGTGCCTTTCCCGAAAGACGGTCTTCCATCGGTGCTGAATTTGTTCGAGTTGAATGTCGCAGGCAATGTTATGTTCAGAATTTGTGCGTGTTTGCCAGTTGCAGTCAGCTTTTCGTTGTGCACTGCAGAAGGTGGGTGGGTCTTTAAGGATTTTTGCTCATATGGACATGATGAAGGTAGCTCTAGAGCTGGCATCTTTGGTCTCGTCCCCTTCAGTCTTTTCTCCGTAAAGCCGAGAACTGAGGGTGAAAGCGGAGAGCTGAATGCATTCCATAATCCTCAAGTGCGCAATTGTTTAGGGAGCTGATTCGAGCCGATTTTGTCTCATCATCAGTCGTACATAATCTAATGAATGAGGCAGCATTCGCCTGGTCGTGGTGGAATTTTTTACGATGGCGGTATTTAGCGTTGTTACTATTCGAAAGGACTCTATTGGTTAGTAGCTCAATGTCAGTTCTGGGCTGTGATCCCAGCGAAAAAAACTGCGAACGTTCTGTACCATCCAATATCTGTTTTAGTACTGAATCGGTACTGCAAGGTCACGTTCGCTTTAGCAGCCTCCGCGAACATGCTGATTACCTCCGCTGTCATGGTCGCTCACAAGAGATCCAGGCTGCGAAGGTGTATTTAGTCCTACCATGGGTCGGAGGTAACCAGTTTCAGTCAATGTCAACCCAGCATATATTTACTGGATCGATAGAGGGTATCCAATAATTCTCAAAGTCACAATCCTACCTCAGTCATATTACTTTTACAACCGCTTCAAGAGCAATAGGAATGTTCAGAGACTCGATTCGATTTCGATGGTGATGAAGGCCCTCTCCACGATGGCTTTCTGTTATGTTTCGCCGCAGTATTTTCAACGTCATCATGCCAATATCTCGTTCAAATGTGTCATTCATACTGTGAGTTACTTGAAAACGAAAAAAACGTATCTGAATGCGGGCAGGTCTCACACCATACCTCGCCTTTTGCTTTTGCAATGTGAAAAATGACTAAATTGAGAACTTGAGTAGTGCAATATTCACGATTTCAATACCTTAGCATATGTATTGTGGCGATTTACACTCTAGATAGGCTACTGGTGTTTTATGATTTTGCACTACATTTTAGCGTTTATTAGTCATAAAAAGAAGGCTGTGGCCACATTGGATATGCACAATCTGCCAAGCCGCTCCGTGAGATAACCTCCATCGCAAAAGTTTGAGGGAAGATTTACGTTAAAATGCAAGAGTTCGTGCAACCGTGAAAAATTGATGCTGATAATGAACGATCTTCACAAGCTCGAGACCGCACAAGTTCGAAGAAGTTGTACCGTAGGTATAGGGCTGAGGGTCAATGGACAAACACAATGTCGCAACTCTCCCTATTCGTCGATGATTCTCAGCCCTTCCACTGACCAAGTCAAATCGAGAGCTACGTGTTTTTATAGCACGCTATATTCTCGTCCGCTACATGAAAAAGGTTTGACTGCCGGGTAACTCATTGAGCTAACGTATCACGTACCATTGCTGCGCACAAAATACAGAGCTCGTTCCTAAGTATCGGCCGGCATGCAATACTATTAGGATGGCACATAATTTCTGAGACTGAGACACATTACATGTATTGCTGTAATATTATGATAAGTATTAGAGCTACTCAAAGGAAAAACTTCCCAGTGTTAATAGTTCAGGTGCCGCAGCGGCCCATTTTTTACGAATTCGCGTCCAAAGGCTAACATCAGGTCCAGGTCATAGAGTATCCCTTACAGTAGAGGGTTCATGAGAAATAGAGAATTTGAGCTAACTTGTGCCAGAATTGTGGTTATGATCAAGGGTAGAGGTGAGGGTAAAGTAAATGTTAGGTTTACACATAATTTCGGAGACACTTTGGATGTTTTCCGATATAAGTACATATTTTATTTTTTGATGTATTTATTTAAAGGCACGAGTCAGGCTTAGTGGACCAAACCAATCCCTTTGTCGTCTTTGTGCATGGCTACGCACCCACAGAGACGTTACCATGCTCAGAATCCCAAACGGCGCCGTAATAAGGCCCCAGGGCACGTACTATGCGCTATCGCCGCCTGGCCCCGCTACGACCGCCCACCTCGGGAAGTGGTGCGTGGCTGGCATAACGTGTGAAATCAGCTAGGTTGATTGCCGTATCAACCGATAGAACGACTGACATCTCCAGAAAACTTGTTTGTACGTGCCTCTTTCCCAAGCCAGCCTCCTTCACTGCTAGTGGGAAAGAGGGTTTTGTTAACGGCCTTGTCGACGGTTTTTCTCAGTTTTTTCTCCACTGTCGTTCCACTTCGCATCTCTATACTCAGTTTCAATCGCCATAATACCCCCTTATTGAGCCCGACTTTTGCCTTTAACTCAATATACATCATCATTATTATCACTCCTAACGCGAGGGAAGGTTTTCATTGTCTTTCTCATAGAATTCCATTGAATACTAAACGAAGAAAACTGGATGTCGATTTTGTCGGCATCATGGTGACTAAAGTAAGATTTCTTCTCCAGATAGAAAAGAGCGAATGGTCGTTCGTTGGCACAAGTTTAGTGCTACAAGGCGGAGCCAAAAGAGAACCGTCGGCCCAAGATTCTCCCGATTTTTCATGATTTTCCCTCGCAAGGTGGAATCGAACGACCTCGGAAAAAACATTTTTTGTATTTTGCTTTCAGTTTGAAGGCGTCGCCATCAAGCTGTCGAGGATTGTTTTCATCACTGACACTGGTATTAGTTGGTGCCGGTTCCCAGCGCAAAGCCCTCTCGTATTCCGCCAACGACTCAGGAAGTTAGAATTCAGAGGGAGTTGGGCTTTTGCTGTCAGAACTCCCGAATCGTTTAAGCTAAGCTACTGCGGCTTGTGGATTTGTTAGCACACTGCACCCAGTCCACATCACCGATGAGTATAGATGGTCATTCGAAGGAACTATGGGAAACCATCAGGAACATCATGATGTCAGATCGCGTTTGGAGCTGATTCAGACTCAGATCGCTTGAAATACAAACATCGTATTTTCAATCGTTACGCTCTGGAGCTGGTTTCATGACGGTCACTTTATCGCATTAGAAGCAAGCTGACAAATAACGACCAGTTTGTTCAGATTTCTTCTCAGTGGCACCGTGCCAGTCGCGGGGTCGCTGGAGTGTGGATCGTTTTCAAATAAAAAGAGGGAAGCCTGAGTAGAGGTAACCAGTGGTGCACCACGGATTGAAAGCATGCATTCAACTATCTTTCGGCTAATCTTGCATGTTGCTTGGCGCGTGGAAGATCGAGAGGCTCAGAAATAGGTTTCGAAGAAATTGGAGTCCTAGCCAAACACAGCAGCAAGTAAATTAGGTGGTTACCCTTCCGGATAGGCGAGATTGTGTGCTGACGAGGGAAGTGCTGAACTCCCCGTGGAACTTTGAGTCCCCGTAGAACTTCTAGACATATCGATAGAGCCTGAGGACACCGGTTGAACTACGGAACCAAAATTGCAAAACGATTCTGCCAAGGAAGTTACGAGCAGTCGAAGTTGGCTGCAAATGAGCTTACTGGATGAGGCTCGCTAATTCAAAAAACTGTGTTGCAGTGGAATAGTGGTAAGGTTCTCGCTCATAGTCATGCTGGCCATGGGTTCGGTTCTCAATGCAGTACCAATACAGATTTCTACTATAGTTTTTGATATATCTGAGTGAGCACCTTGTCAGAACGTGAAGACCGAGTGACAGATATGGTTGTCGCTATGTTCCTGATGAATATCTTCATTGATAATGCTGTATTCTCCCGCGAAGGTAGTTTGGATACTTTTCGCCGAATTCGGAGCGCAGAAGACCACAGTCCTGCAACTCGCGAAGAGAGGAAGATTGCCGCGAGGTTTGCTTTTATACTTCGTGATGGCATCCTCGCTGGAGTCGATGTTGATATGGGTGAAAGCCTGGAATCGGACGTCCCAACGAATAGGACAGGGATTATTGCGATGACGAGGATGAACACAGCTCCGTTCAGGCAAGGCAAGACAAGCCAGAGAGTGGAAGAGGTAGAGTGCTAGTGGTAGATTGATGAAGTTAGTTCTCTTCTTCTGACTGAACGCTGAGTGTAGAAGAATCTGTGCACGAAGTCACTTCATCTCAACACACACAACAAACGTCAATGGTATTAGCATAGCTGTGATTAGGTGCTTATTCAAATAAATGTCAAAAACTAGAATAGAAGTCTCTACTGGGTACGAAACATGATTTGCAAAAACTCACCGCAGCGGGAACCGAACCCATGACCTGCATGATGATGAGCGAGAGCCTTACCACTACACCACGGCAACACAGTTTCTCTGACACTAGCGAGCCTCATCCAAAAGCACTCATTTGCAGCCAACTTCGACTGCTCGTAACTTCCTTGGCAGAATCGTTTTGCAATTTTGGGTTCCGCAGTTCTAACCAGTGTCCCAGGCTCTATCGATATGTCTAGGTCTCGATTCAAAGTCCCACGGAGGGTTCAACTCTTTCCCTGGTGAGTTGCAATGGAGTTTTCTTGGATAGCTCTAATACTTATCATAATATTACAGCAATACATGTAATGTGTCTCAGAAATTATGTGCCATCCTAATAGTATTGCATGCCGGCCGATACTTAGGAACGAGCTCTGTATTTTGTGCGCAGCAATGGTACGTGATACGTTAGCTCAATGAGTTACCCGGCAGTCAAACCTTTTTCATGTAGCGGACGAGAATATAGCGTGCTATAAAAACACGTAGCTCTCGATTTGAACTTGGTCAGTGGAAGGGCTGAGAATCATCGACGAATAGGGAGAGTTGCGACATTGTGTTTGTCCATTGACCCTCAGCCCTATACCTACGGTACAACTTCTTCGAACTTGTGCGGTCTCGAGCTTGTGAAGATCGTTCATTATCAGCATCAATTTTTCACGGTTGCACGAACTCTTGCATTACAACGTAAATCTTCCCTCAAACTTTTGCGATGGAGGTTATCCAGAACCGTGATCGCAATTGTGATATCCATTGTGGCCGCTTCTTTTTATGACTAATAAACGCTAAAATGTAGTGCAAAATCATAAAACACCAGTAGCCTATCTAGAGTGTAAATCGCCACAATACATATGCTAAGGTATTGAAATCGTGAATATTGCACTACTCAAGTTCTCAATTTAGTCATTTTTCACATTGCAAAAGCAAAAGGCGAGGTATGGTGTGAGACCTGCCCGCATTCAGATACGTTTTTTTCGTTTTCAAGTAACTCACAGTATGAATGACACATTTGAAACGAGATATTGGCATGATGACGTTGAAAATACTGCGGCGAAACATAACAGAAAGCCATCGTGGAGAGGGCCTTCATCACCATCGAAATCGAATCGAGTCTCTGAACATTCCTATTGCTCTTGAAGCGGTTGTAAAAGTAATATGACTGAGGTAGGATTGTGACTTTGAGAATTATTGGATACCCTCTATCGATCCAGTAAATATATGCTGGGTTGACATTGACTGAAACTGGTTACCTAGCCTAAATTCACCTTCGCGCTGGATCTCTTGTGAGCGACCATGACAGCGGAGGTAATCAGCATGTTCGCGGAGGCTGCTATAGCTGTGACTTTGCAGTACCGATTCAGTACTAAAACAAATATTGGATGGTAGAGAACGCTCGCAGTTTTTTTCGCTGGGATCACAGCCCAGAATTGACATTGAGCTACTAACCAATAGAGTCCTTTCGAATAGTAACAACGCTAAATACCGCCATCGTAAAAAATTCCACCACCGACAAAGCGAATGCTGCCTCATTCATTAGATTATGTACGACTGATGATGAGACAAAATCGGCTCGAATCAGCTCCCTAAACAATTGCGCACTTGAGGATTATGGAATGCATTCAGCTCTCCGCTTTCACCCTCAGTTCTCGGCTTTACGGAGAAAAGACTGAAGGGGACGAGACCAAAGATGTCAGCTCTAGAGCTACCTTCATCATGTCCATATGAGCAAAAATCCTTAAAGACCCACCCACCTTCTGCAATGCACAACGAAAAGCCTGACTGCAACTGGCAAACACGCACAAATTCTGAACATAACATTGCCTGCGACGTCCAACTCGAACAAATTCAGCACCGATGGAAGACCGTCTTTCGGGAAAGGCACTGTCGACTGCAATGAAATTCTTATACACCACAAGGACCAGGCTTCAAATCATGTTTATCAGCAAATGTCAGGCACTGGTAAATGGTCTAGTGATATGCTGCCAATGTTTGAAGCGCAGGGATGAATCTGACTGTTGTCAAGAGTTGTACTGATTTTCAACGCTTTGACATTCAGATTTGTACAATGTGACAAAATACAATATTAGGTTGTTTCACAGGTAACGTCCACTTTCAAAATTCTAGTCATTCTCGCCAGATTGAATTTATGGTGTTCTAGCCAATATGTTGTGCAGGAGCCTGATGGTCTTCCATACTATGAAACGGTACCATCTCTGACCATCTGTACTCATCTCTTGAGAACACCGGACCATGTTCCGATGCATGTTCACAACTGTAGAATTCCCGAGCCCCCCGAGAAATTTCTGGGGAGGGGTCTGCCAAAATATGTTTAGCGTTGAAGGACCATGTCAAGAATGACTCCTGAAATTTCGGAAAGACGACTACTGTTTCGGAGGGCATGCAAGTAAAATAGCCAAAGCAGTTGCTTCTTGCGGTCGCATCGCAAAGTGGTCTGATGTACTAGGGTCACCAGGTCATAAACGTTTCGAGGGTATCATTATTATTAATGAGTTGGGGAACACTCACGTTACATCGAAAGCGAAGAGATCCATAACGCGTCCAGAAGGCTCGTCGAAGCTCGAGGGGATTTGGAAGATCATCCGTGATCAGTGAACCAACAACGCCAACTGCAAGAACAAAAGGTTCCAATGGGCCACAATTCCGATAGCTTATATAATATCAAAGTAAAATCCCACTACGGCAGGTGTAGATAAAGAGGGTTCAGAGATCAAAGGCAAGTGGCACGATTGGAGGATTGGAGGTCGATAGAGGAGAATATACTATTCCAAAGGGAGGCAAGTCACCTAAGAGAACTGGACGAGGTGCGTCTCACTGAAAGGGTGCGTCCATCGGGGTATAACAGAGAACGGTAACTTTGGAGGAAAAAGCGGGCGGAGTTTGGGTTTGGCTGTGTCGACCGGTCTCAGAATCGAATACTATTGAATGAGCCCCATGATGGCGATGGCAGGCGAGGGTGGTGAAGGTTGACCCTGAGGGGAGGTCGTATCGAGGCCCTCTAGAAGAGGGAGGGGGGTCGTGAATTCTCGAAATCGGTCCAACATGACCCTGGCAGAGGGGCAGAACTGAACGTCCAGAACGATAACGTCAGCACCGAGAATCGCTCTACCGCGTGAACTGGGTGAACGAGGGTTCCGTTTTGCAGGATCCGAGTCATATCCCTGAGATTTCTTTCATAGCTGCATCTTTCATAGCTCTTATCAGCTCTACTTTCATTCGCAGTGAACAACCAATTCACGACACTATTTGCATTGAGATTCTAAGAGTTTAGCAGCCTGTTGAAGAAGATAGCGTAAGGAACCGCCAACAACGCCCTTAATGTGGTCATTTAACACTTCAATGTGCGACATTACATGAAGAAAAAGTAGGCGCCCGAACAAAATTCCAGATGACGGGGAGACGAACTAGCGCAACAATGATTAACCGTCAAACTGATTTCAAAATTTTTACAGCTGCACCCTCCCCACCCTCCTCCCGCCTGCTCACCTGAGGTTTTCCTCACACGACTCTCCTACAACCAGAGGTCAGCTGTGCGCTGCGCAGTTAACCTGGTTACAATCGATAGTCGTGTTTGACAGATTTTGCGACGATTTTGGGAAAAGCTCCAGATAGGGCTTGGGAAACGATCGTATCGGGGAACTTCCCCAAGGGTGATGGTGGTGGGGGGGGGAGAGTCGGATCGCCACCCCTTGGAAGGGAAGGGTCGTAAAAAATTTGCATTCACCGCAAAGCACGGTTGACCCTACTACTACGATCCGCAGTGTCAATTCTGTCGCTGAACCTGTCATCATCTGACACACTAGAAGCTCGAGGTTCGGCGTGAGAATTCCTCTATAATTGGCGTCTAGCAGGAGGGAAGGTGAAAGCTTCAGTTCCCTCTACTCTCGCATCCACCCTTTTTAGTGAGAAAATCTCAAGAGGCGGCCGCCTTTGAGTGTAGCACTCGTGAATTTTAGGGTGGATACGGGCCTCAATTAATTTATTGCATCGAACATAGACGAATATTTATTACCAGGTCGGTCTTCCGGCAACCGCCAGACCCTCCCTTCTCTGCGAAGCTTGGCTCTCCTCAATCTTATCCTCCCTCCCCTCACTGCTTTCCAGCTGCCACTGCAGCACCTTGTGGAATCACTGCAAGTGTACTATGAAGGTGTTTATAGTATAGCGTTGGGATGTTATCACGGGATATTATCGCAATCGCGTTGCAATAATACCTCAGCACCGAATCGGACCATAATCTTGGAAGCGATGCACCCCCTCCCTCTTTCCTCCTTACCCGCTCCTGCCCTCCCCTCCAGCTGCCGCCGCGGCAAAATGAGGCTCAGTGTGTTCGATCGGTGTTGATGTAGCCGTGCGAGTATCATAGTCATGACATCAACATGAAGCATAGCCCTTTGAGCTTCCTGGTTCTGTTAGCGGTTGAATCGGACGGACAGAACGACGCCGTACACATAGGCATACAAACCGGCAAATCGACACACCAAAGTTGTGTTTTTATTAGGTTGAACAATACTTTTTTCAGGCTCATGGCTGTTTGATTTTTTTACTGATCATTTTTGCAAATTACGATATAGTCTGAAAGCGCGCAATTCTTGTACATTTTGATGTACAACACTTGTGTATTTGCTTCACTCTGGAGCTTACACGCGAGCAAAAAAAGATTGCTCATGCTACATGAGTGCAAGTTGAGCTCGAAACCGAATGCTTCTGCATCTGCTCGTAGAATCAATGAAGCCTGGGATGAAGGCACGGTTGCAGAGAGGACTGTTCGAGAGCGTTTGTTGATTACGCATTTATTGTTTTGTTTGGTTTTGTTAATAACTTATGAGTGAAATAAAAACGGCGGATAATTATTGCTCAACACAATATAATGAAGTGGTACTCACTGATAAAAAATGCGTAGATGGAGATCGTTAGCGCGAGTGTTGGCCATATTATTCGGAAGTTGAAATAGGCTAAATGTTCGTTGTTGTCGTCTGTGTAACCTTGTTTCAATATTCGATTCTCTTCCTTGGACTTTGGTACCTTAAAAACGGAGCGTCTCGTGAAGGTGAGTTTACTTGGTCTGAATTGAAACTTTTACTCCTATCAAGAAAAGATAGATACTGCAGTCCGTCCCAAATGAATTACTAAATTCGTTTGAATTTCCACCTTTACTAGTTTTTACATTGAATTGTGGTGTTTTACAAAGGTCATTTCAGGACATTCACAAAAAAATATAATTGAGTGCAGTGAGCGCAATGGGCGGTGAGGGAGTGAACTGCCGCAGTTCTTTGTGACCCCTACAATAATTGGAATGGGAACGGGATCAAGCTCCGGAGAAGGTATGAGGGTATACACGTGGAGTGTTTCGTGCACTTCGAGCACCCCGCCCCCCCCCCATCCCGTAATGCGATAGCGCCGAAATAGAAAATAAATTTGAAAAAGAAATAAAAGGCTGTCCCTAATCGAAGGTGGTAGTGGGACGGTTGACCGTCAAATGAATCGTTTTCGTTAATTATCCATCCGTTCGTGGAAATAATCAAAAATTTTCCTCACAGTCTAAAATTGTGGGCTTTTTCATAGAAAAAGACGCCTCTCACTGGAAAATCACAAAGGACCTCCCACCTTCACACGATACCGGTCCTTGAAACTGGATGGTGATGGAAAATCATGCATCACAGGTTCTGAAAATCATTCGAATCATAGCACAATCGTACAACAAGTAAGAGAGCGCTCGTGCAAATTAACAACGCAGCGCTTTTCGAAACGATAGAAGGTGACGAACATCGAGCAGTAGGACATATTTCACGATAAGGTGAGTACAACAACTCACTATATTTAAGAAAGGAACTCCCCCGGCGCAAAATTCACACTAATTTCGCAGCTCGAATGCGTGAAAAGAGCACTAGGGCATTACTGGCTTTTGAAGACAGTAATCACGACGGCTAGAGGGCGGTGCGGTTGGGTGATGTCATTGAATGTCAGCGGTGGAAATGATGGAAGGCAGTCTCAAGCACACCCCCAGCGTGCTGAGAATTTCACTCCACCAATGACGTTAAAGGACTTTACTAATTCGCACCGTCCTATTGCCATCGTGATCGCAGCCTTTAACGACAACCTGCAGTTCTCGAAGATGGATTATATGTGGAAAGTGAATGTTTGCGATCATAGGTAATAACAATCGGGAAATTTTTAGAGAAACCAAGTGTTAGAGGAGGAACAGCTAATGCTGCCGGTGTAAGAGGATAACCAGCAAGCAAAACTTCGTAAGAGCTGTCAATTTCTCCGCATTGTATTGTCTCTACATTTGAAACCAATCTCAGCACTCTTTTCAATAAAACTCAGGAGGTTACTGGGCTCACTTCTGGCGAGGGACTCACTACCAAGAACACTGGCCTTCAGAGCACGACAACTAGCATATAACAATATGTCGCAAGATACATTACATAGAACAATCAGAATGATTCTGAAGCGTGGTAATTGAGCTGAAGAACTGCATGAAACAAAAAGTTCAACGGAGGTGGCGTCATGAAATGACGTAAGAACATCTTGAAAATGCAAGAATATAGGAAGAAAAACAGCTGAACAACCTTTTCATACCTACTTCCTCTAGAATCATCGAGAAAACAACTGTTACTCGATAAACCCCTTGTCGTCATCGCGGAGGAAATGCGCGCAACGCTCCACCACGAAACCAGAAGTGGACCTATAAGGATATAAAAATTATTTCTGATTCGATGGCTTTTATTGCTCGGATCCACGGAGTCCGGTCCTCGTTAGAAACCAAAACGCTAATGATACGGCAATGATACCGCCTCCGTGGAGAACAATTCACTTGGGCACCAACGCTGCCGCCGGCCACGCACGCAGCACACGTCAAATCTATGCTCCGTGCGTAGTATGGCATCCATGTCGGTATCGAAAAAGAAACAAGTTAAAGTCTTGAGTAGCTTCCAAGTGAGCCTTCCGTGATCGAAAGAGTCTTTGATCGGCTCAATTTTGACGCTATTTTCGACTTGTAAATTTGAAGCACAATCGAAGCTATCTGTACACCTTGAGACCATTTTTATTCGCACAAAGCGAGTCATATAGGTTGCAATAGAAGAACAGCTATTTTTCTTAAGCGACTAGTAGAGGGCACACCGAGCCTGAAGGTTGTGCAGCAAAGCTTTTATGTGCTTCGGACTTTCGTTTTCAATTGAAATTTTTCGAACGGAAAAGTTAGGGGAATCTACCAAGTTGATCATGCAGGGCAATTCTTGCACCCAGTGTAGCGATACTCTTTGCAAAAGCACACCAGGTTTCTCAATCCTAACCCGGAACGCTGCGTCCGCTGCATTTTCGCTCTTCTCAGCTTACGCAGTGTCTGCGCCCTCTCGGAGACGTGCTCTATCGCGTGTTATATCGCCTCGCGTAGTTGAGTCTCTTCGACGCACTATAGTCGACCTAGCAAGAAAAGGCGGTCTTACAATTAAACAGCAGTGTTTTGTGTGGTCCCTCTACCTTTTCTCCTCAATGAAGATCCTCCTCGTAGCTCTTGTTCCATTTACGTGCGAAATAGCGCGCCATTTCCATCGCAACCTGCGTCTCAGAATAAAATTGTGAAAACTGGAATATAAAAGCTAAATTCTGTTAAATGTCTTAAAATTCCATATGCTTGTGTTAACTTAAAGATGTTTCAAAATTGAGAGCGATAATAGAAGCTGCCGGAACGAAAAATTGTGCAAAGACTCTATGGGAGCAGTAGAAGAAGGTTAAGGGTTAGCGACGAGAGATTTAAAGAAGGTTTAAAGAAGATTAAGGTTAAGCTCATGAAAAAAGCTACAGGTTCATGACAATCCCTCTGTTCTGTGAGAAACCGTCCTTCCGCGAAAATCGAGTTAACATTCGCGGCAAAATTCGCTGCATTTTAGAGGTACCTTTTTTCAGTAGCCTTAGTCTTATGTCTTATGACGACTGGAAGGGGGTTACAAGCAGAGTCAACCCTGCGTTGCGCAGTTCGCAACGGCACGTTGAGAGATCCTCAACGCACGCTGTATGGGCGGAGACACAGACGGCTCGAGCATGCGAGTGTGAATGTTCGCGCGAGAGAACGTGTCTAATCGGGCGAAACTGCGCAACGTGGCCGTTGAGAACTGCGCAACGGCTCTGGTCACAAGGACGCCTCCAACAGGGCCTTGCTGAGAAAGGTAATTTACTAACAACACCACGTCAAGCCATTGCTCTCATAAAACGATCTCGTTCAGCGTTTTAATGGACAGCTGCTCTCCGAAAGGCAAAAGACGACAAGATGTGCAATGCATTTGCGTGTTGTTGTCATCATAAGTGAGATGTCGGTCAGACTCTGCGATTGCATCGCGCGATGCAGTCGCTCTGCCTAGAGCGATTGGCATCGCTCCAAAGTGCGAGCGACGGGAGATTTACCCGAGCGGCGCCGTGTGTATCGGTCGTCGGCGGGTAAATCTCCCGTCGCTCGCACTTTGGAGCGATGCCAATCGCTCTAGGCAGAGCGACTGCATCGCGCGATGCAATCGCAGAGTCTGACCGACATCTGACTCGATGTAGTCGCCTTTTCCGCGTGCGCGCAGGGGCGAAGCCGTTCGTCAAATGGGTGGGGCCGGAATTAAAATTGACCAGGAAAATCTTTCAGGAGATAGAGCGCTTTTTCAGAAAGGTTTCTGCATAGAGACACGCGCGCGGAGAATAAAACCGAGAGCAAATTTTTCTGAATGCCCCTGGGAATGCTGAGTTTACTTTACTTTACTTTTATTACTTGGCGACCCGTTATCAGCGATTGTTCTTGCGCGGGTCCCAACTTCTTTTCCACGATGTTCTATCTTGAGCCAATGTCGTCCAATGGACTAATACCTTAATTGAATTAGAATCGCAAATATTGTTTCTGTGAGCAAGAGAGTCTTGCCATCGCAGAGGGGGCCGACCGCGAGGTCGTTTCCTGTCGCGAGGTTCCCAGCGCACAGTTGTAGTGCTCCAACGTCCGTCGTCTCGCCTAATAAGATGTCCAGCAAAAGTGTGTTTTGCCTTGTCGATATGCGAAATGATATCGCGAACTTTGGACATCGAACGTATGTCTCTCGTTGTGTAATCTGGCGATCCGTTGTTGATGTAGGGTTACACCAACCATTCGACGCTCAAGTGAAGCTTGTATCCTTCTTAACTGGTTTTCCGAATTTTTCGTTAGGGACCAAGTTTCACTAGCGTAGCTCAGAGCTGGTAGTACTGTGGAGTTGAACAGGGTTGCTCGCAGTTCTTCGTCTCTGGTATTTTCGATCACATTCCTGACTGAATTGTACGTTGCCCAGCCAGCTTTTTTCCTCCTTACTATTTCGCCTTTTAGGTCGTTTTTCATGTTAAGCAGTCGGCCAAGATAAACATATTCATCGACATCTTCCAGAGCTTCACCCTGTAGGAAAACAGGATCTCTATCTGAGTATTCATTCCTCATGCACTTCGTTTTATTTATGTTGATGTTCAAACCGGCTTCTGCTCCTGCTGCATGAAGGTCACTGAAATTTGTAAAGCTTGTTCTGAAGTTCTTGAGATCAGTACTATGTCATCGGCAAATCTTAGGTGATTTAGATATCTTCCATCAATTTTGATTCCTGTGTCATGCCAATCGCAGTTACGTATTGTAGACTCCAGGCAAGCAGAGAATAGATTCGGGGAAATGGGGTCTCCTTGGCGGACTCCTTTTTCCACAGTCACCTCTAAATCACGAAAGAACGGTCGAAATATTGTGCTACATCCAGAGTAGCATTCACTCAAGATTTTCGTATAACGGAGTTCGACGCCTTGTTCATTGAGAGCTGACCATATCTTTTCTCGCTCTACTGAATCGAATGCCTTTCGATAGTCAATGAACGTTAGTATCAGTGGTTCGTGATATTCTCGAGCAGCTTCAATAATTCTACAGCAGGTGATAATGTGATCCAAAGTGCTGAACTTTCGTCGAAATCCTGCCTGTTCAATTGGCTGAGCTTCGTCTAGTTTCTTTCTAACTCGAGCAAGAAGGCATCGCGTAAACACCTTGTATATCACTGGTAGGAGCGTGATTGGTCGATAGTTCTCCAAGTCTTCCTTATCTCCTTTTTTAAAGAGCAGAATTGTTTTGGATTTTCTCCATGCGGCCGGCACTTCGCATTCTTGAACGTAACGAGTGAAACGTTGAGCTAAAGCACAATAAACTTTATGACCGCATGCTTGTAAGGCCTCCAAGGATAAACCATCAGCTCCTGGAGCTCTTCCTCTCGGCATTGTTTCGATTGCGCAACGAACTTCTGATGGTAAAAACGATGGCACCGTTTCGCCAATTGGTAACTGTTCAGTGGAGGTGCCGTGATCTGATTTGAAAAGGTTTGAATAGAAATTCGTCAGTATCGATTCCATTTCTGGCCGAGACGTAGTTCTTAATCCATCGGGGCCTTTCAGACAAGAAATCGTTAGGCGGTATTGTGCCATCTCTCGCTTTGTTTTCTTCATGCTACGTTTGCTGGATGCGGCTTCCAATAGACGGCAGCGGTAGAAATTCCTGTGGTCTTCAGCGAGTTTTTGTCTGCAGAGCCGATTAAGCAATGTGTATTCAACATGATTTTGATGTCGGTCCATTTGTCTCCTCTGCGCTAGAAGATTCCGGGTGGTATCCGATATTCTACGGGAGTTGTGGTTGGGGGCCATGATGCGCGATTGTGAAGCAAGCGTGGAGATTGTGTTTAGTAGATGGTCATAGTCCTCATTTATGTTGTTTTTCATCCAAGGATACGTCGTCTACCATCGCCTTTAGCGCATCTGCATCAAGAATAGTCGCCCGCGGTTGTCTTGATCGTATACGTGTCAGGCGCACATGACTTCGTTCGAAGTGCAGTCTTGCGCGTAGAAGTCGATGATCGCTTCCGGTATTGAATGATGGGACTACTCCAACATCTGTGATGGCCCTTCTGCTGCATAGGATATGGTCGAGTTCGTGGTAATGCTGCCCATTCGGGGACTCATATGTCCATCTTTTCCTTACTGCTTTAACGAACTGACTATTCCCGTGATACATGTGGTATATCTCGCAGAAGTTTGCCAGCCTTTCTCCAGCTGCGTTTCGTTGTTCTGCACTGTGTGGTCCAATGAAATGTTCTTCTGGTCTTCTTGACCCAACTCGTGCATTAAAGTCTCCAGATACCACCACATAACTGCTTTTCTGTGATCGAACTAGCTCGCCAAGGTCATCGTAAAAGTCCTCATGTTGATCTTCGTTACTGTCACTCGTTGGGCGTACACCTGAATGATAGAGACGCTGTCCTTCGTTGACACTCGTGACATATTTTGTTAATCCAGGTGCCCCTATAAAGCCGACTCCTCCTGATGTCGTTCCTGATTCTCTAGCTCCGAGAAAGACAGCGGTTCCATCGCTCCATATGCACGTCAAGGGCTCTTTCCGCTTCGTTTCGCTCAGCCCGATCACATGATATGAAATTCGTTGCGTTTCTTCAATTAAGGTTGAGAGCTGAATGGCCGTACTGACGCTCCTGCAATTGTAAGTGCATGTAATCAGATGGCTCATTCTTGTCCTTTTCCTACGGTAGCCTACGGCCCTGAGATTTCTTCGCCTTTGACTGTGTGCTGATCCAGCGCTACCGGACTGGGCAGGAACAGTCCTGCAGGGGACTAAGGCGAGTGGTAGAAGTGGTCGTAGCATTTTCGTCTCACAGGATAGCCTTGCTGGGGCGTTCCTGTCGCTCAAGGAAGGCGCCGTCCTACCATGAGCTTGAGCACTTCGGGTTCTTTGGTCACGAGAGCCGGTCAGAAGGTTCGGCGGGACCTTACCCTTGCGGGTTTCCGGCCTCGCCTCAAGCCCGTACACCACGACAAGGTAGAACCCATGTATGAGAGGAATGCCATGTCTAAGTCTATTCAGTGAAAAACACGCTTTCAAACTGAAACTATTCGACGCTTAAAGGGCTGTAGATTTTACTGCAAAAGGAAGCACTCCTCGAGAAGAAAAATGATCTACCCGTTTCTATTAATTCCAAGTCCGCACAGAAAAAAGATTATCACCCGCCTAGTGCCCCTATAAAATGAAACAAACCGTCTTAAAACAGAGCTCCATGACCTGAGAAGACTTCTCTGGTAAGGCTTTTTGAATCGCCGTAGCAAACGCTGCAAGGATAGAGGGCTTTTAATGCACTACAGTAAAGAGGATCAACCGCACTCCAGTAAACCTAAGGAAATTGTGTGAAATTCTAAGGACTTATGTACAAAAAAGCCGAAAGTTAAGAGCGGCGGAATATGGGTAAGTATCCAATTGTAGAGCCTGCCCATTTTCGAAGTTATTAAAAAGCAAAAAGGTTCTTGACTTAATGTGGCTCGCAGGAGGGAATAGTTGCCTCCGCGGCGCGTGAAGTGTTCGCGACATACGGGTTCGTGAAAGTCGAAACATTCTAGCTTTTCACGCATGTCAAGTGACCCCTCACCAGACTTCACCCCCTAGAGTGGCAGCGCTCCCAAGGTTCACGGATTTAGGTACGCAAAAGCGCGACCGTGGCGGCGACTGCCCCCCCCCCCACTCAAACCACATTGCGCGAGATTATTTTTAAATACCTTGGTCTCGTTAGTTCCTATCATCGCCTGGCTGTAGCGCATCTTCGGACGCAGAGTGAATAAATGAACCCATTGGTCTTAATAGCTTTTCTTTGCATTTTCCGTTTGAAAAGATGATTGCCTATCATCTTAACGTGACCCCTCAAAGAATGAAAATCGCGTTGCAAATGAGAACGACGTAATACGAGAGAGTTGAGTAGTTTAACAAGACCTAATTATGTCGATCGGGCGGAAGTGGTGTAGTGGCAAGTGGCACGCTTACCACGCGAGCGGTCCGGGGATCAAATCCTGGGTCGTGAGCCAACCAAGCCTTCCATCCCTCCGGGGTCGGTTAATTGGTACCAGACTTGTCTGGGAGGATAAAAACACTGACTTGTACATCGGCTGGCCCCCGCAAGTCATTGTATAGGCCACATCGCATTCAAACGCCACTACGAATGCGTGCCGCATCCCAAAAAGGGATTGATCAACGGCAAATGCTTTATCCTTTTCAAGCTTAATTATGTCGATCTACTAACTGTAAGACAGTGCGTGTTTCCCTTTGTTGGCTGCCTGGCTTGGGACCGTGTTTTCCTTCGCGACTCATATGCGAATCGCACAATCTGACAGTGCACACTACAATGCTAGCCGGTTCATGGAATAGAAGCAAACAGACAAACACACCATAACAGAGGTCAACGACGGTAGGGGTTTACTAAGAACTTAGTAGATCGTGTGCTAATTCGGATGGGGGGGGGGCAATGGCCAGCGCATTTCTACACCCTCTCAGCAACGTAGTATAAACTCGCGAATTTCAGCTCTCGCTATGTCAAATAACTCACCCCCCCCCATCCCATAACTGCTTCATCCCGAATCTCTCGTTTCGCACAAAAGGCACAGGTATGCTGCGCGCCGCGGATGTCAGTGCCCCTCGCTTCTCCCCACTAAATTAGCGCGTGAGATTTTTCAAAATATCGTACATTCTCCGTCCTCAGACCTGATACGAGAATCCAGAATCAGAAGA
>MU869054.1:47529-74366 GCA_036418205.1 Ostertagia ostertagi
ACCTGACTAACGCGAATATGCTGGCTTGCTACTTGGGACTCCAAAATCAATAGGAAAGAGGAATGTGTAGCCGTAACCGGTGACCTGGAGCTGGAACCATTGGAAGGACTGTAAAGTTGCTTTAAAGTGACTGTGTCACATTCATTTTGGGGATGTGATACACTGCACTTCACGGTGACTTGCAGTGAATAACAACAATTTTTATACGAGGTAACTATTGGTCAATCAATGTTGTTGAAAGAGTCAGTGTATTACATTTTCATTACAGTTTTACTATGAGTAGTTTTTTGGATAGTTTGCGACGAAACTCGGGCTCGGAAGGGACACGCGATGGTGCGGCGCGTTGATCGTATTCTGCTCCATTGCTTAGTCCACAGGACATTACAGGGTTTTCCACCCCAATTCGTAAACTTTGCATTCCATTTCGGAAACGTTGCAAGCAATTTCGTCAAAGCGGCAGGTATTTTCGTAAAGGTTTCAGCGCATTTCGTAAACGTTGCAATGGATTTCGTCAAGGCTGCGACCATTTTCGTAAACGTTGCAGCCTATTTCGTATTTCTTCCAGCCCATTTCGTAAACGTTGCAACCAATTTCGTCATTCTAAACCCCAATTCGTCACTTTTGCAAGCAAGTTCGTAAACATTGCAGTCAATTTCGTAAATTTCGTTGCGTGCGAATTGGTGTCATATTTTATGTATTTGGGCGCAATGTGGCTCGAGACCTGTCGCCGCCGCGGCGCGTGCAGCAGCACGAAATTCGTGAACCAGGGGGAATGAAGCCAATTCAGGGGGAGAGTCGGGGTGAGGGCAGTCACTTAACATTCGTGAGAAGCTGGGATGTTCGAGTTGACGGTACTTCGCTAAGCCGCGGCGGCGACTGCCCCCCCCCCGAGCCACGTTGCGCCTGTATTTGTCATGCGCCTGTATTTGTAATGTGTATCAATTTATAGAGCACAACTACAATCAGCTAATCACTTCGTCGGCAGAAAACGTCATGCTGGGCAATGAGAACTGCTTACGCACCTCAGAATCCCTCTACTCCTCTGATTTATTCCTAAAACCGGGTTTCGGTGAATCTGACGCAGCGATACGGGCTGCCCCCCTGTCCGCCCCCGGAGCAACATGCGTCCCAGAAAGCTATCACATTCTGTGTAACCGTCGTCTTAGGTGTTTGCTCTGCATTGGGGCGAGAAACAAAGATTTTTCGTTCCATTCGGTCACATACTATGTACACCATTGCATACAATGTTGGTGTGAATAGTAGTCGTGTTACTTGTAGCACTTCAGTAGTAAGTACATATTTTTGTCGAAAGTCCATTTCAAAAATAACTCGGGAGGGGGAGGGGGCACGCGATAGCGCAGCATTGTTCTCGCCTGCTCCTCCAAGTCAGCGATGGCTGGTTGACGGGCTACTTTAACGCGGACCTCGAGCCGTCTCAATCCGATGCTCTCGTCTGCGCTCTCTCGCCTTATAAGCGGCTGAAGATCAAATTGATCGCACACATTTGATTTTCTGCTTTGTAATGGGCTCACCCACCCTGGAGTTCCTCCCCCTACAAGGATTAGTCTTATGGCTCTCACTTCCTTCCTTGGGATCTGGAGCCGAGCCAGGAGCTGTTCACTAATTGTTTGTGATCTCCGCCATTCATGACGACCATAGAAAGAAATTCAAGTGGTCCGTAATCCGCGATGGCGCGTATTTTGGAACTGCCGACATGGCGAAGGAGTCCTCAAAAGTTATTCTTAAGTGGTGTCTGAAAACTATGCGGGCGAGTCCCGGGTTCGGGGGGGGGGCACGCGCAAGATGAACCGCCCGTCGGCAAAGAACAACGAGAGGGTTGTATTGGGTTGAACGAAATTGGAGGGGGTCGTATCCAGATATATGGGGCTTCAAGACGGCTTGATAAGTACAGTGCACTCTCACGCTCTAATGTTCTCCCGGAGCTCTGCACCGTGCAGCCGTGGGAGAGTTACACAGACAAGAGCTCCATGGGAGCACTAGAGCATGCAGAGCATTACAAGTCTCACTATCAGCCACTATTGTCCTTATACGCGGACGGCGCTCTCGGTCGACAGCATAGATCAAGATTACAATAATCAAAAACTTTCGTGCAAAAACATGGTCTGTTTTCGATAATCGAACATTCCTGAAATTCTAAGGAGAACAAAGTGTAGAGCACTTTGTGGGGAAGTGAGAGAGTACCATGTAACAGTACAGTGCAACTCAATCACGATAGTAACACTTTCTTCAGGAAAATGGAGGGTCTTCAAATGCGAGTGCGAATTCTAACCACAGACAGGTGCGCGGCGTATACCCAAGCAGGCATTTTCCCACAAAAACGTCTTTTCTGTCAGAGGCCGTGAGCAGACAAACTTCCATAGCAAATTTTGATGCTTCTAAATCAAGCCTAAGCGGAAGAAAATGTAGCGAACTTGCTGAATTGAGTTATAGAAACCCCTTAGGAAGTTAAGGCAGAAGAAAGACCTTAAGGAAAATTCCACTTTTCGGTACTCTCCGCGCAGATTCTGACAGTCGTCACCGCTTCTCACCTTTTGAATTTCGAAGGAATTTTTGGCCTCTAAAGTTGCGAGTCGCGGCGCAGGAAAAATGCTTCAAAAACGTCAGAGGGAAAAAACAGAACAACGGGGCTATTTTTTGAGCGAGCGATTCTTTGAAAAAGGTTTAGCACTTCTCAGAAGCTCTAATCTTCTAGTTTCTAATCAGCCTTGAACGTGTGCAAAAAGTAGGTTACGAAGAAATTTATGGATGTTTGAATGTCGAAAACTCTCTTCTCAAAAATCGGACCACAACACCCCCTCCCCCCAAAAAAACGGAACAGTGGGACTATTTTTTGAGAGAATGATCACTGGAGAAACCTTAGGTGCCTGTTTGAAAGCGCTAATCTTCTAATCAGTCTAAGAGTTGTGCAAAAAGCTGATTATGAAAAAAGTTATGAATGTTTGAATGTCGAAAACTCGCGTGTGCACGAAAGACGGAACAAGGGACGACTTTTCGAAATATAGAACATCTATAAAATTTCAAATATTTAGGAAGAAAACCATTTGAATTTTCGGAATTTTTGTGTCCGGTTCCATGAGACCGCTTTTGAAAAAATATAACCTTTTGAATGGAGGGGTTTGTATTGTAACGTAATTGTTACAAGGTTTAGTTATTCAGATTATAAAAGAAGAAGAATCGAGAGATCAAGAAAAAACTTGGTACGTTTCTTACGCGAGTAGAAACCTCTATGGTTATTAACATGTACTGGTTTAAGCGGAAATTTGAAAATTCCTTCTATTTAATGGATAGGACTTCATGCTGCCTCGATTCCCTTCTCTGAGCGAGACCAAGCGCGAAGTCTGACCACTGTCCACCATTTCTCCATGTTGTCGACTGCCCACACATCAATAATGAGCATTAATCTACGTGAAAGACATGATATTCAATACGAGGGTTGGCGGGTCGTATCGATACCCTCCGAAAGGGAGGTGGTCGTAAAAATTTCAGAATTTGTGCAATGCAGGGTCGACCCTGGGCACTCGATAGCGCGGCGCTCAGTTCGGCTGCTCCCCAAAGCTTAGTCACCGATGGCGCGTATTTTGAAACTGCCACGTTATGGCAAAAGAGTAACTGTCCCAGTGGACTAAGCCTTGATGGAGCAGACGAACAGAGCGCCGCACCATCGCGTGTTCCCCCTTCGAACCCAAGTTTCGCCCGCATACTTTTTACCCTACTTCAGAATAACTTTTGAGGACTCTTTCGCCATGTCGGCAGTCCCGAAATACGCGCGATCGAGGACTACGGACCACTTGAATTTTTTTCCATGGTCCACGAATGGCGGAGATCACAAACAATTGGTGAACAGCTCAACTGGTGAGCATCGGATTGAGACGGCTTAAGGTCCGTAGCCCGTCAACCAGCTGACGTGGAGGAGCAGGCGAGAACAATGCTGCGCTATCGCATGCCCCCTCCCCTACCCGAGTTACTTTGGAAATGGACTCTCGAAGCTATGTTCTTACTACTGAAGTGTTACAAGTAACACGACTACTATTTACACCAACATTCTATGCAATGGCGGTACATAATATGTAGCCGAATGGAACGAAAAACCTTTGCTTCTCGCCCCAATGCAGACCAAACACCTAAGACGACGGTTACACAGAATGTGATATGTAGCTTTCTGGAGCGCATGTTGCTCCGGGGGCGGGGATGGGGGCAGCCCGTATCGCTGCGTCAGATTCACCGAAACCCAGTTTTAGGAATAAATCAGAGGAGGAGAGGGATTTTGAGGAGCGTAAGGAGTTGTCATTGCCCAACGTGACGTTTTCTGCCAACGAAGTGGTTAACTGATTGTAGTTGTGTTCTATAAATTGACACACATTACAAATACAGGCGCATGACAAATACAGGCGCAACGTGGCTCGGGGAAAGGGGGCAGTCGCGGGAGTGACTGTCCTCACCCCGACTCTCCCCCTGAATTGGCTTCATTCCCCCTGGTTCACGAATTTCGTGCTGCCACACGCGCCGCGGCGGCGACTGGCCTCGAGCCACATTGTGCCCAAATACATGAAATATTACACCAATTTGCACACTACGAAATTTACGAAATTGATTGCAATGTTTACGAAATTGCTCGCAAAAGTGACGAATTGGGGCTTAGAATGACGAAATTGGTTGCAACGTTTACGAAATGCGCTGAAACGTTTACGAAAAACCTCCAAGCTTTTGGACGAAATTTCTTGGCAAGTTCCGAAAGGCGAATGCCAATTTTACGAGATTTGGGGTGAAAACCCTGGTAATCGTCCTGTGACTAGCAACTTGGAGCAGAATACCGATTCAACGCGCCGCACCATCGCGTGTCCCTTCCGAGCCCGAGTTTCCGCGCAAACTATCCAAAAAAATACTCATAGTAAAACTGCTTAGATGAAAATGTTAATTAATGACTCTTTCAACAACATTGATGCACCAATAGTTACCGCGTATAGGAAATTGTTGTTATTCACTGCATAGGTCACCGTGAAGTGCCAGTGCTATCAATCCCAAAATGAATGTGACACAGTCACTTTAAAGGCAACTTTACAGTTCCTTCCAATGGTTTCCAGTAGAGGTCACCGGGTTTGACGGCTACACATTCCTTCTTTCCTAAGTTAGTGTTGGACGTTCTTTAAGCTGCAACCAGCATATTCGCCGTTAGTCAGGTGGCGGGGCAGGCACTGAAGACCTGTTTTATAATTACGTGAGAGCCATGAGGTTTTATCGAGCCCTCCCACATTACTGGGATTTGAACAAGGGTAATTTGTCACTTTGAACACTCCGGATACTTGGACTTATACACACGCGCGAGCAGAGTTTTCTAAGAGTTTGGATGAGACATATAAGACAGGCAAAGTTAGGTAGGTCAAGCTTGGGCGATTTTTGATTACCCTGTGTTCTGTGACCAACGACCTTTGCCACTTAACTCCAACCTTGCTCAGTGTTGCAGATGTTGTTTGGGTGTATCTTTTTCGTGCTTCTGCCGTACAATGTCTGTCTGGGAGGTTCAACACGACGATTATCGTTCTATCAAAGTTTCTGGGAAAAGAACCACAATTCCCCTTCCTTTATTGGTGACGACAGTCGCGGTCTCAGCCTATAGTCGTTCTCGTATTTCTTTTTTGAACCTTATCTTATCATCATCACTTTTTTATCGAGTAGTCTTCGTGACTGCCTACTAGTATTACTGCTTTGGGCAGCTTCGATACTTACCGTTCTAGAAAAGTCCTTACAGCACGAAGATTTCGCGTCTATAAGACTGCCATTGGTGCAAAAATTTGCCCTCCCTCAATCGGTGGTTCACTGTTGAAACTACATATTTGATCTAGTCAACGTTTCTCACTCTCGCTAAGTTTTCCCTGACCAAACCCTGAAACAAGTAAGAGCCACTCAGAGCGTAGCGTTGGTATAAGAGGTAACACAGTTCTGTCTTACTACTTAAACCTGCGGCACTGGGCGGGGCGGGGGCGGGGCTACCGGGTCCCGGGGGCCCGGCGGCGGGGGGGCGATGCCGGCGGGTCGGGGCGGGCGGGGGGCTTGGCGGGTCAACGCAAGCAGCGTAGCTTCCAAGGCACGGGGAGCAAAATGTGGGGATCGAACTCAGCCTCAGAGCGCGTGAGTATAGTTCATCGATCAAAGTGTTCGCGTGATAACCTTCGCAGTGAATCTCGGGGACGGACAGCCAAGTTACCCAAATCAAGCTGCGTAAATCCACCCATTGTTAGTAGATCTCGACTATTGGAAGGAATCGACGTCCAACCGCAGCTAGTGATTGATTAGTGAAGCTTATGAAAGCAGCCCATTCATGTTTAGGTAGTTTCGGGTTGTTTATCGGTAGCGGCAAATTTTCGAATGTCGTTGTGTGCTTCGCTTGCGTTCGGCTGGCCTTTTCGAGAAGTATTGCCATATGAATCTGCAAAAAAAAAATAAAATCAGTTCTTCTTAAGTCTTTTGTTGAAGGGTATCGCAAAGGCCTAATCTTCAGCCTGTAGCTATATAAGTTTAGCTTAAGCTAGCCTAGGCTTAGATTCAAAAGAAAATGAAGTGCGCAGCCATAAATGATGTTTCGATTCATATACAGTCGTTAAAACGAAATGAAAAGGAAGGCGACTTTCAGGTTGTGCCCCGCTTCCCTTATGGTTTTCATTATTTTTCACTCATTTTTTTATAAGGTCAAGTTGCAATGGAGTTATAAAACTATGGCTTCATTTTTCTCTGAGCGGCCCTTTGAAGCGGCAAAGCGGTGTGAATTTTGTTCAGGTTCGCAGTCCGCGTGTGTCAGCAACTGACCTGCAAGGATATTCGCCAAAATGCTTACCGGCGGCTATACATGAATGTGTAGATACCCGCCCACAACATTTTGACCGTTAGAGTAGCTTTCTGTTTAAAAACGAGTGTCAAGAAGCGGTTAGAACGCCTTGATTTTCCCAACTCAATTTTTGGCATTCGAAGGGCTGTTATCAGGAGCATAGTTCTGTATGTTTTCTGGTATTCCATTCCGTGGCATCTGCCTCTACCAGCAGAAACTGCTGAGTGCGCGGAACTAACGCTGCGGAAGAAGAATAATCCTCTACTCCCAGGATCATTGCAAGCATCCCGTTTTGAAAAGCGGGCGCGACATGAAAAAAAAAAAACCTTGGATAAGATATGAAAATACACGATGGCCTCAATGCTAATGACACCTTCGCAGGCTTCGAAAAATTGGAACGCATCATCTGGGCATTGCACTCAGTAGAATTGTTGGAAGGCCACACAAGACGGCACCCCGTTGGTGGAAAACTCGACGCGAACGATTCATCACGAAAGCATGGCGTGACACGCATTGCTACGAGCCGTGCGGCCGAAACCTACTTATCGTAAACCAAGTACCCCGAATTGCGAGTTCATAGTAATAACATCGGTGGAGAATTGGTCCCTTCACAACAAGGTGCGTTTTCTACTAAGTTTTTACATTGGCTTAGCTTTCAGCAAACTTCCCTGGATCGTTTAGTAATAAAAGCATTTCAGCTTATTGGATTCTGAACTGCCACCCAGAGGAAGGTCGGTCGATGCAATACTTGGTCGGATGAAGCGCGCCTTTGTCGATGTTTTTTCGCTGTTGTCACTTGTCAAAAAGTAGTTCTTTTAACGCGAAGTCTTAAAACGGGATGAGAGCAAGCCGCGTTGCTTGCGTCATTCCTGCTCTTCTCTAGTGAACTCATTCCAGTGTTGAAGAACTTCAGGTCGAGACATAGATGAGATACGCATCCACTATCTTCAGGAACTACTACAAAAAATTGGTTCGAAGAATATCTTGTGTGGAAACCCGGACCTAACGTCCTCTATACTGGACAAAGTTGTCTGAGTCATATATATTAAATATGTTGCTTACGAGCAGAAGGCCGGTCCGAAAGAAACAAATACTCATAAGCATTTGAAAGAAAGTTGCTCAACACAGCGCAAGCCTTGCCTAGGTTTCGGTGGAATTTTCTTCCCTTGGCGCTTCAGTAAGAACGCCTAACGAGTATAACAGACGCCTTCGCGGACCCTACGCTAATGTGCCCATACAATGATTTTGCCGGGTGGTTTCGGTTTATCGCTTTCTTTCTCGTAAAGCTGACGCAGGCTGAGGCGTGCATGGGGATTTTGTACTTCGAGATCTATGCGCCAATCCTTTTCGAAGGTTCTGTTGATTATCCTGATGCTCTCTTATTTCTATCCGCAGTAAGAGATATGGAGCTTACCCAAGCTACGTTTTCCTGAACTTAAAAATCGGGGCTTCGATGGTGTGATGGAGCCATCAGTAGCGTCGTGAAAGCAAAGTCTGGCTTTCAATGGACGGAGAAGAGGGAAGTAGCTGAAACGCGTGACCCTAGTATAGTTGCCATACTCTAAATAAGCTATTGTCGTTGGTGGTTTG
Source organism: Ostertagia ostertagi (assembly GCA_036418205.1). Taxonomy (NCBI): domain Eukaryota; kingdom Metazoa; phylum Nematoda; class Chromadorea; order Rhabditida; family Trichostrongylidae; genus Ostertagia; species Ostertagia ostertagi. The sequence continues at coordinate 55,961 of MU869054.1, forward strand.
GACACAAAAACTCAACAGTAAGGCAGAATCTGAGAGGTGTCCTATGATTGGCATCGAGTGTCAAAAATTTAAAAAAAATTGTCGAAATCGGAAAAGTATTTAAGATAACTTTTAACATGCGAGTTTTTGTTTAGGCCTTTTTATAGGGCGCGTTGCGCATACTTACAGGTGTGAGTTTAACGATCGCTAGAGGCAGGGGTATATATGGATTTAGGGCCCGCCTTAACACTATGGATAGATGGATTGAGCTCTGAAGTGAGGCGAAAGGCTCGATTGCCACCCACGAGTCTTCCATCTATTCTCGCTAGCGTCATTAGCATTCCCCACAGACATTCACCCACCGTATGCAAAATTTCGGTCTGACCCATTCGATCAGCATTGCCCACAGAGGGATTCCTCGCTGGTTCAATGTCGAGTATTGCTAGCAGGCTTGACGGGAACAATCATCATCGATCGGGTAGGGGAGAGGGGTCCGACAATTGCGGCGGCACCTGGACAAGCTTTTTAAGCCGCGCTCCGAAGCACATCATGCGCCAGCGGCAATGGAAAACATGGGAGCTGAAGATGACGCGCCAGGCAACAACATCACCGACCCGCTTTGGTGGACGACACGGTACTGCGCGACCTGCAGTGGGTTGTCAAATATTCAATTGCATAAGTCGGATGCTCAGAGTAATCTTCGTTACACGAACGCGCAAAACGAAATCTAAAAGTCCTGAATTCGGTCAAACAATCAAAGATCAACGGCCGTCGACTCATTTTGCCGAGGAATCGGAGATCAAGTGGGCACCTAGGTATTACGATTTTGTGATGCCCTCGGAAAACAGAGCGGTTATCGACTGGCATCTCTCGAGATGTCAAACGGACAGCGACCACGGGTCCCCGGCCATCGATCAAACTTCTTAATGGGAATGTTACGTCTTCTTCTTCTTCTTCTTCAGCGTTTGTGCCGTTGTTGGCGGGGGTCCCCTTTTCTGTGGCTGACGCCACTTTCCCGATGAATGCTTGGTCGGCTGGGTGTTAAGCGGATTGTTGCAAGGCAAATGTTAGTAATGCTTAGTGAACGATGAACGAGTAAGGTCTGCTACACCCAGGGCTGAAGAAACGAATGCTGACAGTTGTTGGCTGTTCCGCTTGAGGAATATCGTATGAGGAATGTAGACAACTGCCCCGCAATAAAGTTAAAAAGTTTTGATTGCAATTTCGTTGGTGGCCGACTTGGCAGGGAGACGTGCAGTTCTCCCTTCGCGGTCAATTCACGTGTTCGCCGTTTCATTCAGCGTTAAGGTTGGGTTTGCGGTTGGCCTAGGCCTTGCGGTTTCATGCTGCCACATTGTCTTACGCTTTTGTCAAGCATACAGCATTGTGGACGTAGGCTTGGTCTGTTAGCTTGCCTCTCGAGAAATGCGTGGTGTCTATATTTTAGGTGATCTTGACCGCAGGAAAGGACTGAATTTAATTCACTCCTTATTTATTTATTATTATGATTTATTATATTCATTATTATTATTATTCTTATTTCATGTTTCGGAATTCGCAGCACTATATGACGAGGGAGGATCTCATGTCGAAGCAGAAATTTGTTGTTGAAACATACACTGCTAAATGTGTGTTTGGAGCTAATTCGCGATTCTGCCTTTTGAATCTGCGGAACGGTGTCTTAGAAGTGCAGTTGAAGCGGAGCGAGGGCGCGGTAGCGCCTGGGCGACGCATGAGAGTTGTGAGATTGACCACCTTTGCTTCTCTCGGAGAGCATGTTAGATACATTTATCCGTGGTATGCCGTTAGCGCTTGCCGATATTTACAATCTAAAGAGGTATAGCCGAGGCGCTTCAAACGAGATTGTGCGCAAATTTGAAAGCGCCCCTAAGCGCATGCGTTTCAGGCAGTTTCGAGCCAAACAGGAGTGGATTTCATTGCTCAGCTAAGTCCAAACTACGCTCATTCGTCGACCTTTCATCCAAATGTGAAATTGGACCCAAACTTTCAGATAATGTGGCGCACTCATATAATCATCGAAACCATTGTAGGGTCTTGGTAATGGGATGGAATATATACCTTCAGCTCACCAGAGGGTTGTGCAAGGGAAATAAAGGCGCTGTCTCACTTTTTGTCTATCCGCAGGACCTACATGATTTTTTTCAAACTACCAAACGTCCTTCGTAAGACAGCACTAGGGTACTGGCTATGAGAGACATGACGAGCGGATGCTACGCCAGTTTCGACATTGGGTGATCAGTTTGCAGTAAAAATGTTAAACATCTGCTGACAAGCTTATCATACCTTGTTCTTGCTCCACGTCATAATAAGAACGGTTAACCTACAACAACCAACAAACACCATGAAACCTTAAACATAACCGTGTTTGGGAAACATGGCAAAACGAAATGGATTTCTGTTTTGAGCCAACCTTTATCCGCATTAAGCGTTTTGTACGCTATGTTCACCTTCACATGCGGTAGTGCTTAAATAAAAAACAAAGCATGATGGACAAAACATGATAACAACGACAACAGCAACAGGGGCGTCAACATGCTATTACATCTCCTAAGCCGGATAAGCGTTCATCTAAGAAAATAAGTACATTAAGAATTCGATTATTAATGACTAACTATTACTACTTGCAGATTCCTACTGCAGCAAGAGTAGTAAAGATGATGGTATGGCAAATACGTGGAGGTAGCCATCGTAGCCTTCATGAATTGTATAAGACCGAGGTAGGTAGATTTAGGTTCACTGTAATCTTGATACAATGGGTTTTGAAGGGCCCAAATTCTCGGTGAACAGAAAACGGCTCATTCGACTTGTCGATGAGGCCGCAGCGAAGGCAAAGAGGGATAATGCGCAACTCAGGAGCAAGATTAGTGCGCTGGAAGCCGAGCTGAAGAAGTTCAAAGAAGCCGGCCACAAAAAAGGGAACGCAGATCCAAGTGCTGAGCAGCCGCAGCCACGAAAAAAAAAGAAAGTCTGCGCCTCCCGCGACTGCTGACAATGAAGAGATTGATATAGTTGAGCAGTGATTAAATAAATAAAAACACAGCTGCGTTGCACGCCTTTATGTCGGAAGGAATCTTGGGGGACTAGGACCTAAAAAGGTCGAAGAGGAGTTGCATCTGAGTATAACGTATACTTGGAGCTATCTCGCCTCTAACGCTGACCTCCTAGTCTCGTACGAGCTGGCCGAACGCCTACGTGCAAGGACGAGATTATGAACCTCCAACTTCAAGGCTGTAATGGCTGCTAATGAGTTGGAGGGTGTGTCGCTCGCACGATAATGGCTACCATTGTAGTATACGCACAGGCGTTCTATACCGCTACCGCTACCGATGCGGCTCGAGCTATCTCGAAACTGATCCATGAACGGTGGGACGTCTTTGCCGGGATGAGTGGAAAGGTATGTAGTGAGACAGCCGCGCATGTGTTGCAGGAGTGCGGGCGAGATGGAGCCCCAACCGGACTATGCTTGAAGGATTCGTTCCTTTGGTCCGCGAATGGTTGGGTCTCATCAGAAGGGCTAAGGAACGTCTGAGCTGCATAGGAAGTTTCACTCTTAACCAGAAGTAGCGCCGCTATGCGTGCGCTGAGGCCCACAACAGGAGGTCTCTTTAGAATACACTGCGGCCCTTACGGTGAGACAGCGGAGCACATCGTGTCATCTTGTGCTCATTGGCGAACAACCTTAATGTTTGAACGTCATGACGAAGTAGTAAGGGTCTTGTATCACTCGATCCGTTCTAAATATGGGATCACCGCTGTACCGGATGGGTTCCATCCAGGCCTAAATCTCCGCGCAGTTCTCCAAAAGGACCGAAAGTGCCGGGTAGACGTTATCCCCATTGCCTTAGGAGCTCGTGGCAAGGTCACGCCGAACCTAAGACAATACGTTCGAGCCTTGTAACTGCGGGACGATCCGACTGACGTGAGCGAGAGAATGCAACGCAGTGCTGTCCTTGGAGCAGATAGGCTGATCAAATGCCACCTGGTCGGCCCGATGAGTGATGCTTAATAGTGAGGAGATAGGCCATGGAGTCGTAGTAGCAGAGTCACCAGGTGCACAGAATCCGGATGTGCTGGCCAGTACGTCTGGTTGAGCCGTGCACAAGCCAAACTACTACAAGGACTCGACATGTTCAAAGTTAACTCGGGACGGCAGCATGCAGCCTCTGCGTTAAAAATCCAAAAACATTGAAAAAATAAAAAGACCTTAAAATAATAAAATTCATAACACAAAAAAAGAAACGCCAAGAGCGTTTGTATATAGATGTGCAGCAATATTTGTTAACTGCTTAAGCACTTGTATGTATAATGTATATGTATAATGTGTATGTGAGGATACGTAAGCTGAATATAGTAGTTCGTAGCCGTAGAACTAGTTTGCCTTAGTCGCAAGTACGTGTCTTTTTGTATGATACTATTGTTTTTGGGATTCCGGCGTGTTCTACGTATGGGATACTTTTGATGCATACCATGTATGCAATTAAAATAAACGCAGAATGTTGTCATAATCCCGGCTCGCTGTAAAACGCCGGGCGCCCTACGCTGAGTACAAACTCGTAGTGTGCTTGAAAAAACCCAAGAGATTGTGTTAAGAAATAGCGAAACATTTCAAAAAATGAATTTCGAACAACTGTCGTCAAGTTTGTTGCAAATTGTGCAATTACGAACTTTATAGTTTATCTTAAACATCGAGCAAGCGGAACGAATGCTGGCTGATTTCGACTGCGCCTGTGGTAAGGTCGGTGTACAGCTGAACCTAACGAAGTCGATGTTAAGAGAACGGATTGGTTCCTGATGCCCCATTCACGCTCAACGGAACGAACATCAGCGAATGCTCCAGCTACGTGTACCTAGGTCGGGAAATGAATATGATGAACGATCTAGCTCCAGAGCTGAGCAGGAGGAAACGAGCGGCTTGGGGAGCGTATAAGAACATCGAGGGAGTAGTGAAGAAGACGAAGAACATCCGGCCCCGTGCCCACCTCTTCGATTCCGCTGTCCTCCTGTCCGTTACCCAACGCGCTGTCGACGATGCTAGGAGTAACCCTATACACGCAAGTGCAGAGGGGAATACGGAGTGCCGGACTACGCCAACGATCGAAGACCAGGGGCGCTGCCGTTTTCGCCAAGGAATCGAAGATAAGGTGGGCCGGACACGTCATGCGATTTTGCGATGACCGTTGGACCAGAGCGGTTACCGACTGGATCCCTCGGGACGTCAAGCGAATACCTGGACGACGCCGGCTCGATGGTCAGACTTCTTCACGAAAGCTCTGAAGAAAGGAATGAAGGACATCGTGTCCCTCGAGCGAGAAGGGTCCACTGGACAACTCTTGCACGCGACAGGGAGAATTTGAGGACTTCGCTGGCGCCCGCGAGCAATTCGATGATCAACGGACGACAGGTTGATACAGGTGATAGTTTATCCTACGTAGATTATCCTCGTTCTTGCTATCGTCGTTTCCTGTTGCTTTAATTTGTTGTTGTTATCTTCTGTTGATGATAGTACCTTCTCAAATTTCAAATAATTCTTTCAGAAATGAGTGCTGCAGTGGAACCGAGTCAAAGCGCCAGTGAGAGAGGAGGACGAACGCACAGGCTGAAGGTCGCATTGCCACAATTATTATTATTATTATTATTTATTTATTATTATTATTATTATTATTATTATATATTATTATTATTATTATTATATTATTATTTATATTATTATATTATTATATGTACATTATGATTTTTGTTTACAGTATTGGCTGCGCACGCATTCGCGTGCATCACACGGGGATGATCACTACCCTTTTCTAGATTTTAGTTTTCTGCTCGGTACATCCCATTTACACCGATTATTAGGTCAAACTATATTTTCTATTTCCTACCGCATTGAGGTACGTGTTTCAGACAGAATCGATCAAAAGACAGTACCCAATCTCTAGGTGCGAACGAAAACAACAATTCCAAGCGACGGCGGTTCTGGAGAAGGTTTTTTTCGGGGCATGGTATATTTTCAATTTTTGAGAAGGTTTTCCAGTTGAGAAATTCTGTCTGTGGGCAATGTTGCCTCTCATTTACTGCAATCTGCTGAGTAAGATTCCAGCGAAAGACGGTTTCGGAGAGGGTCTTTATTCCAAGACAGGGTTTTTTCGAAGGTGATGAGCCTGAAAAATTGTGTCTGTAAGCAATGTTCTTTCTCTATTACTGCAGAGCTGCTGAGTGAGAATCCAAGGTACGGCTGCTTTGGACACACACCTCTTTCGAAATTCATGGGTAACCCCGCCCACTTTTGCGCATGTCCTGCTCACTGAGACTTCATTTCCTTCGCTGACCTCTATACTCTTTTCCTGGTGTCCAAGACTTCTTGGAACCGAGTAGTAATGTTTCATGCATAACTCCGCCCACTTTTGTGCAAGCTTAGCCCACCATTAGCATTTAGTCCCTTCCCCTACGGCAACCCTTATCCACATTTCTCCCGGTCGCCTAGCCGTCTTGGAACCGAGTTATGAGAGTGATGGCAAACTCCGCCCACTTCGGGGAGTGCCGCGCCCAGCGTTCACATTCAACCTCTACTTCTCCTCTCACCTCCGCACATATTTTTTAGGTTCCTAAGTCATCTCGGAGCCGAATTATGAGGTCTTGTAGAAGACGTTATGAGGCATGAGTTTTCGTGGCAAACCCCGCCCACTCCGGTGCATGCTTAGCCCACCAATAGCGTTTAACCCCTTTCCCTCCGGCAATTTTTATCCACTTTATTTCCGGGCGCTGGGGATTCTAGGAACCGAGATATGAGAGTGGTGGCAAACTCCGCCCAATCCGGGATGTGCCACGCCCAGCGTCCACATTCAAGCTCCGCTCCTCCTCTCACTCATATACACATTTTCTCAGATCTCTAAGTCGTCTCGGAGCAGAATTATGAGGTCCTGTAAGGGACGAAATCGAGCTACGTATCTTTGTGGCAAACCCCGCCCACCTTGGTGCATGGGTCGCCCGCCAACAGCGGTTAACCCCTTTCCCTCTGCCAACCCTTATACGCTTTTTTCCCGGACTGCGGGACTCCTAGGAACCGAGTTATAAGCCTAATTTCAAACTCCGCCCAATTTGATGCAAGCCATACCCATTCTTGACATTCAGCACCCTCTCCCCTCCTGACCTCTATCCGCTGTTTTCCGGTCTCTAAGTCATCTCGGAGCCGATTTTCTACAAGAGTTTAATTTACTTGATAGATAAAAATGTCTGTCGCTTTCACGATCACGCTCCGCCATGTGGCGGGCCCCGTTCAATCATGCGGATGAAATACCTTAGCATGGCTCCCGCACTAATTTCGTTTCCTGTCGTAGTGCTTCTTTTTAAGCGCGAAGTATGAATATTTACACTGAGCACCGCTTTCTTAATGATCGCCCGGGCCTAATTCGAGTTGGCTCTCCTCAAATTCGATCTGGCTTGCCAACGTCGACACCCACGTATACCCACTTTTGTCCCCTGTCGCGAGATCTGTTGATCTGACTGTGAATTTGAATATCCATGGCCCCAGTAACCAGCATTTCACGCACTTCACGCTCACTGTGCGAAGGTTCCGCTTAAGAATGTAAGTTTTTTACTACTCGAGATATGGTACACCTATCCAATACTTGACCTGGAACATAGTTGATTGTCGCTTAATACGTATATTTATGCGATTGGCAGACAGAAAGACTTTAGCGCCATTATTAGTTATAGTAAGAGTATAGTAGATTATTATTATCTTATTATTATTACTATTATATATTATTATTATATTATATTATATTGATTATATTTTATATTATATTTATTGATTAGATTATTATTTATATATTATTCAATTATATTATATATGTTGTTGGGGGTTTTATTTATTTAATGATCTCATTATTTATCATTATCTCTCATTTACTATTAGTGATTATTATTATTTTATTGTTATTATTATATTGATGAATTGATTATTTATTGTTATTTTATTATATATTATATGTATCTACTTATCTAATTATTATTATATGTTATTATTATTATTATATTATTATTTTATGTTTATTATTATACTTATTATTATATTCTATTATTATTAATTTTATTATTATTAATTATTATTATTATCGAATTATTATTATTATTATTATTATTATTATTATTATATGACACTTATTTTATTATTATTTATTATATTATTATTATATGATTCTACTTACTATAAAGCGCTTCGTCAGTCGTCTGTCGTCTGTCATCGGTATATCTGTCACGAAATTCCCTAGCTCCTGGGGCTTCACCTGGAGAGACCGGGGCAAGTGTGCGTTGAGTGGCCCAGGTCTCGAGAAGTATAAAACACACATCAGCTAAGCGGAGCTCCGCCCACAGTGGGCATGGCGTGCGTCGAAATGAAATGTACTGACGACCGAGATTTTTAATTCTCTCAGAAAACAGCCTCGAAACAGGGAAAGAAAATTAGGGTAAGGTGTGTATTGGTAAGTCTGATCGATTCAGGGAGAGTCACCTTCGATGGGCGGGGCGTTCTCCAAAAAAGCAGTGCTTAACAAAGGGATTGATAAATTGATTGGGAAAAGGCCTACAGAGCAGAAAACGAATTGGTGTAGGGGAGCAATGTCTATGGTGTTCTTAGCATACATGACGTGGGCGGAGGCTCGCCCATAATGGGCGGGGCGTGCGCAGAAGAGTACATCGTTTTCTACAAGTCCACATAATAGCCGGAGAAGTCTAGATGAGCCGGAAATAGGTGGATGGAGGTGGGTGGAGGAGTGAAGGCCACCCGTTATCGGTGGGCGGGGTTTGCGACGAAAATCCATAGCTCGGCCCCAAGAAGTCCCGGAGATCGGGAAAAAGGTTTATAGAGTTGGATAGAAGAGTGGAGCCCATCTGTCATCGGTGGGCGGGGCATGACCAAAGTGGACAGAGTTACCCACTTTACAACTAGGCTCTAATGGGTCATGGAAACCGGGAAAAAGTGAATAGAGGTCGGTCGAGGAAAGGAGGTTGATTGCCCTTGGCAGGCAAGGTTTGCATCAAAGTGTGCGGAGTTTTCCAGAACTTCATAACTCTGCCAGACCTACAACTCACTAAGAAGTCCCGGAAACTGGGAAAAAAGTGCAAAGAGGTGGGTGGAGGAGTGGAGGTCAACAGTCTTGGTAGGCGGAGCATGACTAAAGCTCGGCTGCAAAACTAAAAGGCGGTTCAGAGATAGTCCGGAAACCGCAAAAAGGTGGATAGAAGCCAGCGAAGGGGGAGAATTCAATCTTCATCGGTGAGCGGTGTATGACCTAGGTGGGCTGGGTTTGTTACCAGACCTAAGTGAATCCACGAAGCTCTAGGAACTGGGAATAAAGTAGATGGAGGCCGGCAAAGGGAGGGAAGTCAATTTTTATCTGTGGTTGGATGCACTAAAGTGGCCGCGCTAGCCGCCAAGCATATAGATTGCTCAGGGTCAGTCCAGAGACTGGGGAAAACGGAAGCTATTAGCAAGGGAAAAAGATGGTGAGACATGCACGGAAATAGGCTGAGTTCATGACGAGATTTTTATATCGGTCCAGAGGCAGTCCGGAGACCGAGAAAAAGCAGATAATAGTTGGAGAGGTTAAGAGCTATTGATTATGGCGATGGAGGATAAGGAGGCCTAGCTCCGAATAGGACAATCTCGTAGTTTGTCAGGGCTATCAATTGTGAAACAGTTTTACGCGCCATGGAGCACCATACACACCGAAATACGCGAGAGACATGTGTTGCGCGCGCAGACGCGTGCTGCGCCAACTGGTTTCATTATATTATTATTATTACTATTGTTATATTAACTATTATTAATTATTAACAAAGAATGGTATTTTTAATTTTTTATGCTTGTTAAATAGGACTGTGGTGGTGTTTCGCGCAACTCGCCCCATAAATCGGTAGCTAGTACGTCGTGCACCCTTACTGGAATGTGAAAAGCCATTGATTGGCTAGAAAGACATAGAGTGAATGCTGCTCGTGCAAACGAGAATGAGGGCTACGTTGCACGTTCACATCACTGATGGTTGTAAGCGGTAACTGGTTTAGTCCCCTGCCACAATTTTCCTCAGTGTGTTTTCAGTCAAAACTATATTATTTTTGATGAACTTATGTTTCAAAATGCATTCAATAAGACATGTAAGTAGTGTATCCAATGTATATCCTGATTCTCTAAATCTCTCTCAGAGTCGGCCATCGCTGCGGCAAAAAGGCCGGGCGCGGCCACGTGGAGACGAACGCGTTGCGCCTAGCAGCGGCGCAGCGTATCACGCAACACCTTCCCCCTCGTCGCCCGGACCTACGCATTGGAAGACAATTAGGTGAAGAAGCGGCCGGTTTTGTCGAATGGGACAGAATCTCACCCTAAGAAGAATAATAATACAACAGATGCAGTACCCGTCCACAGCGAATAAAATGGAAATGTTATGCGATACCAGTCCACCAGGCAATAAAAAAGCCAGTTCTAGTGCGGTCAGCACTCGGCTAGCGCAGAGTGAAGGCCCCCCGAGACGCGCCAGCATTTGTGTACAGATGTCTGGCGTGGGCCAATTTTAAAATCGCGTAGCCACTTCCAAACAAAAAACAACACCAAGGATACTCAAACGTAACATCACCAGCATGTGGGCGGAGCATGACTAAAGCTCGGCTGCAAACTAAAAGGCGGTTCAGAGATAGTCCGGAAACCGCAAAAAGGTGGATAGAAGCCAGCGAAGGGGGAGAATTCAATCTTCATCGATGAGCGGTGTATGACCTAGGTGGGCTGGGTTTGTTATCAGACCTAAGTGGATCCACGAAGCTCTAGGAACTGGGAATAAAGTAGATGGAGGCCGGCAAAGGGAGGGAAGTCAATTTTTATCTGTGGTTGGATGCACTAAAGTGGCCGCGCTAGCCGCCAAGCATATAGATTGCTCAGGGTCAGTCCAGAGACTGGGGAAAACGGAAGCTATTAGCAAGGGAAAAAGATGGTGACATGCACGGAAATAGGCTGAGTTCATGACGAGATTTTTATATCGGTCCAGAGGCAGTCCGGAGACCGAGAAAAAGCAGATAATAGTTGGAGAGGTTAAGAGCTATTAATTATGGAGAGGATAGAGCCTAGCTCAGAAGCCAAATACTCGTAGTTTGTCGGGCTAAATTGTGAATTTACGCCGCACCATCCCGTATCGCCGCGAACTGTGTTGCGCGCGCAACGCGTGCTGCGCCAACTGGTTATTATATTATTATTATTACTATTGTTATTATTATTATTAACGAAGAATGGTATTTTATTTTTTATGCTTGTTAAATAGGACGTGTGTGTGTGTTCGCGCAACTCGCCAATGAAATTGGTAGCTGAGGTACGCGTGCACCCCTTACTATGTGAAAGCCATTGATTGTGCTAGAAAGACATAGAGTGAATGTGCTCGTGCAACGAGAATGAAGGCTACGTTGCACGTTCACATCCACTGATGGTTGTAAGCTGGTAACTGTTTAGTCCTCCTGCACAATTTTCCTCAGTGTGTTTTCAGTCAAACTATATTTATTATTTGATGAACTTATGTTTCAAAATGCATTCAATAAGACATGTAAGTAGTGTATCCAATGTATATCCTGATTCTCTAATTTGCTTGCTAGTGTATTTAAATCTGTCTATAAAGTCTTTCTTATCTGTACAGGTTCGAGCTATTCTAAGAATTTCTGTATATATAGTATTAGGTTTTAAATTGTATGAAATATTGCTACTACAATTAGGAAACCTTTTAATCGAAAAATCAAAACTGTCTGTCTTATTATACTTTTTAATATAGATTTTTTAGCCTCTATTCTTATTTCCAAATCTAGATAGTTACTTTTGTACTAATTAATATGGGTAATATCTAGTGCTAAGATGTTTATATTAGGTCTGTCCATAATTTCTGAGAACCTTTGTTGTTTTTCGTTTCAATTACTTATCTTATTTCTCTGATGTACTTATTCAACATGGTATACATCACCACTATTACCATTATGTAAGCAATGCGAGGGTGGGTATTCAGTGTCTCTCTTGTAGAATTTCATAGAGTTCTGATCGAAGAAAATATTGGATGTCGATTTTCTTCTCCAGAAGGTGACTGGAGAGGAGAGTGGATAGTCGTTCGTTAACGCAGGATTAGTACTACAAGGCGGAGCTAAAAGAACTGACCGCCCGAGAGCAGGGTGAATATCGGTCGAGGAAATCCTCGACAGGGGGTCGTATCTGTCGGGCTGGGTCATGGGGGCTCGTACTCTTCAAGGTCAGTAACAGCAGTGGTATCGTGGTGCAGATAGGTAAGAGGGTATAGCGCAGCAGAAACTGAAAATGTCTGAAAAAAAAACATGATATTAAATTTTCTTTGCGGGTTCAGTCGCTCCATTCCTCCGCCTTCATGAGAAGGGTGTATTTGAAGGCAGTACAAAGAATGAAGTGCATCCTCGCAAAGAAGACTGCCACATGTGCGCACGCGCTGCAAAGGCACCTCCTCTGCCTATCGCTAGCTCCTTCTCCCTTATTACCTCGCTGACAATGACACATTTTTAGACTCTGTCGCAAAAACGGCAACAGCGAAGGAAAAGCGCAGGGCAAATGAAGTTGTTTTCTAGGCTGTAGGAGTTACGAAAGCGTTTACTACAATGCAGCTTCTGTCAAGTGGCCATGATCATATGACACATTCGTATCGATTCTGCAACTTCGAGTGAGGTCGGATGCATAGCCTATACTCAGACAAAATTCGATGATGACGATTGCCCCTTTTCCTATTGATTATGTTGGGAGGATGTTTTCTAGACCGATTTCGAGCGTTGCCAACAATTACATTTGCAATGGTGAAAAAGAGAGCGGATTTTCAGGTGGCCGGATCCGTCCTCGTTACATACTCGAGCAGATATCTTCTCAACTAGGAAATGTAGAAGAAAGCTAAGAAGACTAGCAGAAAGCGCGAGCCTTCCGCTTTTCAAAACTATCTCCACTTTCTCAGGATCTTACGAAGTAAGAGAGATATTGCTTTTGAAGTGGCAAAAACTAGCACGAAAATTTCGGCCTCCTCGACATTTCCTCGACGAAATTTGACAGACCCTATCTTTCTGCAAGGAAGGCTTCCAGAGCAATTCGATGCTTGTTGGAAACGCGAAATCCAGCTCTATCTAACCCTACCTCAAACTGCTTCAAAGGTTATGAAATGGAGGAATGCAACCTTTTCATCGAGGGTGTAGATTTCGACGGTTTTTTTTTCGGGATTTCAGCAAATCTGACCCAGTGACAATCGCGCCGCAGCTGCCGTTGAATGGGCCGTTGATTGATACACTTGGCTGTCGATATACTCAAGCAGGAATTAAGATTGAATCGCAACCCCGTGCCTTCAGGATTTCTGTGCATTTCTGAACGAACCTGACTTTGAGGTCACGCAAAGTTAATGCCTCTTCCCTCGAGTCGATATTTCAGTAAATACCCAAAAGTGTGCAGCGATGAAAGACAGTGCATAGATGACAAGATGAGGCGTCCATAACACTATTTTGCAGAATTTCTTTTGATTTATTTTCCGCGGTTGCTCCCTCATTATGTAATGCACGTTCGACACAAAACAAAACAATTTATCCACTGAACTTTCGGCGATAATCACTTCCTGCACACTAAATATTCTTCAAGAAGGTGTAGGATTCACTTTCTTTCGCTTCAATCTGCAACACAATCAGTAATGGACGATGAGAGGAAAGTAGCAGACGGTAAGGTACGAGCAAAATTGCACATCACTGAGGAAATTTCTCAAATTTGAGTTGTCGTTCTGAACTTAGTGGAATGTGAGGGGGACTCATGTGATGGTTGGACTGCGATGCGCGATAAGAGAAGAACCTAATCTGGATCACGATGAAAATTGTGTCGAGTGAATAGCCACGTCTTTACGCCCCCCCCCATTTTTCATGACGTTTCCGACTCTACACCTTCCTTTACCCCGCATGCGATTTCACCTGAATCACCTGTTGTCGCGTTCGAATTGCTCGAGCGGGCGCCGTTGTTGGAATCGTCGACCGAATAAATAGTCCCATCGTAACAAGCTGTATGGCAGAAGCAAAACAAGCAATATTTTCAAAATGCCCAGGTTTCAAGAAAACCGAACATGGACCCTGCAAAGAATAATTCATGTAGTCTTTTTCTCACATATCTTCGTTTTCTGCTGCGCTACACCCTCTTACTTCCATCTGCACCACGATGCCACTGATGTTACTGACCCCGTTTTTTGCCGGGGGAGAGACGCTCTTTTCGTGGTATGCACGAGAATTGTAGCAGCGGCCGACGGAAGACCGCAGCGAAAAGGTGTGGGTTACTGTGAGAATAATGCAACAAGTTCAAGTGGTTCTCCATGAGTCTCTCAGCCAACTTCTCTTTCGTTACAGAGAAGCATTTCGCGAAGCGCACAGAGCCATTAGAACAATGAAAGTGACCCAAGCAATGGTCAAACAAAAAAAACTCACGTTGTGACAAGAACGGCCGTCCTCACCGGCCTCCAGACTCTTATAAGATTCCCGAACAAAGTCGGTTGGAGATCCATCAGTCCACTTCTAAGCTTCGCAGGCCGGTCAGGGCTCGCACTTCAGGGTGATCACCTCCTTCGAAGCGAAAGATCCTGGCCACCAGCTCTGATAAAGAGATGAAGAAGATAATGAGGCAGTCCATTGTCCGTTTGAATATTCACTTCCAGCTTTGCTTTTCAACACGGGCAACAAAGATGTATTCCCATTAGATGCGCACGACTTTTCGTGCACCAACCCGGACGGCAGTGGTATGAAACAGAGCCATCTACATTTCTACACTCCTTTGTGACAAACTTCTCCCATCTCATTTCTCCCATCAACACAATGCGCTTGACCTCGCTTTATTCGTCGACCTCTACCCACGTTTCTCCCGTTCCCTTAGCTTCTTTGACTCGAGCTACACGCTTGTTGGCGAAATCCGCCTACTTCTGTGCTCGCCACACCCACTATCGTCTCTCTTCCCGTCTCTGGACTCTGTCCAATTCTTTTTCCTGTTTCTGGAATCTTTCGCAGCCGTGTTGTTATATTTCGGTGCATACTCCGCCCACTTTCTTCCACGCCTATTCACCGCGGTTGGCTTTCTCTCCTTCGCCGACCTCTCGTCTCTTTTTTCTGGTTTTTGAGACTACTTGGAACCGAATTATGAGGATCTTTCATTGGTAGCGCTCATTCGGGAGCACGCTCCGCCTGTTGCAGGCGCCCCTTCGCTTGGTTCGCATATGCTGAGGGCGCCGTAAGCATAGCTCTCCTAGAGAGGTATGTTTTCTATTCAATAAGCTTTCTCCCAACAGACTTACGAATTTTCCCATAAGCACAGTCCATGCAAAGGACGCTCCTCCCACCGCGAACAGATCTCACATACTCGACTCATTAACTCATTTCACACTCAGGCCTCAGACCTGATACGAGTAGCCAGAATCAGAAGATGCAAGGGGTCGAGCAACACTGGATAAAATTGTACACGTTATGGAATTGCAAGAGGAGTGAGAGGTAGAAATGAACTTGGCACTATTCCACTACTACTGCCCCAAAATCTTATAATTTTAGATTTGCCAAAACTTTGTCTGTAGAAGTATTTCGATGCCCTGGTTACAAATATGATATTCGTTTTCGGCGTTGGCATCATTTGGCGTCAGCTGGCGCCACTTTGCCACGACAGTCACGTTCACCAAATTCGCTATGAACTTGTGCACTGGGCTTATTTGGTGTCCTGATTACGCCCGAGGGTAAGCTTGTTGGGAAGAGGGACGCTACCTTGAGCAAATTGCCCATCGTATGGCAAGAGGAAAAGGGTGTGAGGTCAGGCTTATCTCTCAGCCTTCACTCCCTGAAGGCTTAGTGGGTGAGTGACTTGCTCTCTTCTGAACCTCCTCTCCTCTGAAGGCTTAGTCCTAGACGCGACCAAACCAGTAAGAAGACGCAGACGCGCATAATAGGGGCCAAGTGGAGCCACGCCAGAATAAACTTCAAATTCGTAATCCGGACATCAAATAACCCCTATATGCAAGCTTACAGCGATTTTGTGAAAACAGCCGTCGTGACAAGGTGGCGGCTTCCAGAGCCAATCGGCGCCAGCATCGAAAATGTATCTTATATGGCATCGAATACCCTCTATTAGCTAAGCTTCACGAGAAATAAAGCTTTGAGTTTTTGGGAGATCAAGTGGAATCGTCGAAACTTCAGCGACATAATGCAGAGCAGCAATACGAATAAGATTGCCAGTTTATCGCGTCATGCTTGGGTGTCTCTTCTAGTATTTTACATGTGTCTAAGAGCTGAAAGATTGTCTTTATAGAAACACAGAATTAAGCAAAGAAATGCCTCAAAATTTCATAGAGGTTTTGGCGACTTATGTTAGATCGACCGCTCAGATCAACCTAAAATACCTTTTGAAATTATTCTAGATCGCATCGCTGCCGTTGTCGATCTCTCTTCTCGCCGCTAAAACTGCAACAAGAAAAGTCAACGTCTCAGATCGGGCCGTAGTGAAGGAGCGTCCACCAGGCAGTGGCCGCCAGACATGCGCTTCTTGGCGACCAGCGAAGGAGTGGTTAAGCGAGTTTGCCCGGAACACTGCGAACGTGGCGTCGGGAAGCCAACCACGTGAGCAGTGGGCGCGGCCCATGCAGAAGCGACGACTGGTCACCGTCAATGACGTTCCCTTCACTTTCGGAAAGTGTCTAATGCGAAAGCCTCGAAGAGCTAAAGAAACTGTGCGAAATTATTGACCAAAGACACTCTCCACTTAAATAATAGCTTTCGCAACAGCAGAATGGTGGGAGCTACGCTCTCCACTTCCGTTTCTCAACCCACATAGATCGAAAAGAATAGGCTCAGAAGCGGTAGAGAGACAGAAGGTGATTCAGAACAACTAAGGCTAAGCACCAAGCTTCGGAAAGGAAGTGTTCGAAGAAGCATCGAGCGACTATGAAACATAATCCTGGTCCCTTTGGACAGAATGGAGAACAGTTCTTTCTTTTGGTGTCTGGTTACCGTAGTGTATTTTCGGAGGTTCTGGCAGTTGGCCCTAGTAGGGCTTCATGTAATGTTGTGGAACATGCAAGCACTCTGTGGTGCCTAAAGGCACCTTTCAATTTACCATGCATCACGAAATCCTGTCACACTTTGAGAGCTTTTGCACCTAACTGTGTTCGGATTTCAAGATAGATGTGAATATCTTGCGCCGGAAAAATTATGATCTATCTTCAGCCATAAATCACTGGCTTGAGGACTTCATTATCACATAATAGATGAAAAGAACTTGAAAATGCTTTCAGTTTTGATTAGGAACTTCGAAACCTCGCAAAGGCTGCTACGCGTTCGAATTGCCCCGAGCGTCTTGCACGAATGCTTGGCGACGGGATGCTCAAACTTGTTCTTGGAGTGCACCTAGAGCCTTTTCTGGCGTTCTGCTTGTGGCATTCACATCACACTTCTACGCTCATCCTATTCCATCGATCGATTTTGTCTCCACTCCTCCGAATCGCGGCGCTTTAACCCGATTCCCTCCTTGCGGTCGCCTGGTACCGTAGGCCGACAAACGCGTCTTTTTCCAACGCCTCGCCCGCTCTGGCCTCCTGGTCCTTCGATGGCCATTAACGTATAGTTTTGTGTACGTTTGTTTCTCCTTCAGAAACCGAAACTTCGTGGCGTAAACTTTGGTGCATTTCCCGTGATTCACAGACGTGACATATTCATGTTAGGAAAGAGTGCGAAGAATTTTTCCGCGCAGGATCTCTTTAACAGGAGTCTGCACAACGTCCGGCCATCGAGGAGAAACGCCAAACCTTCTCATTGCTTGATCCAGTACGCTTACGTGTGTGATTCTCATAAGGCAACTCTCCCTCACCAATCCAAATTAGCTCACGTTTGCCGAAAAGGCATACGGTGCGAAAAAGAAGGGCCGTCTCAGCCACATTCATTCGGTTTTTCTTATGGCGTAATTGGAGCGGTACGCACTGCTGCCAACCAGAGTCAACACTGCTTGCGCAGTTTTTCAACGGCCACGTTGCGCAGTTTCGCCCGATTAGACACGTCTCTCGCGCGAGCATTCACACTCGCATGCGCGAGCGACTGTGTTCGCCCATACAGCGTGGCGTTGAGGATCTCTCGACGTGCCGTTGCAAACTGCGCAACGCAGGATTGTCTCTGGCTGCAACACCGCCCGATAAACGAAGATCGTGTAGATGTCCGGAAGCAATGAGTGCAAACGGGATGTTGCTGCGACTCATGCCCCCGCGTTTACAGCAAGTCACGTCAATTACGAGTATGGACCTCATTATTCCTTTCCGGCCGCCGAAAAGACTAATTAGTCTTCGTAAGGAAATACTTCCATCTACAAATAGCTGATCAACGAGACACTGTGGTGGTAGCT
>MU869055.1:18199-29490 GCA_036418205.1 Ostertagia ostertagi
TGGAGCAAGTACGATACAAAAAGTCCATGCCAGTAGTTGCTGCGACGCTTTGGGAAACAAAGAGATAAATAAAAAAATTTCTCTTCAAAATATCTTTTCAAAATAAATGATCAAATTCCGTTCAAGCAATTACGATAAAGTGTGTGCAAGCATGGAATTACATGCACCAGTGGAAGCAGTAGTCAAAGACCTAAGGATTGAGATTTGGCCTTTTCGCGGCCAAAAACACGCTAGTTCTGCGCCTTGGGGCTGCTAATCTTCCCTGAGCTCCTCCTCTGCCGCCTGTGCTCCGCCCCTTACCATCAGTAGTATCATTGCTTTTATCATTTAGATGAGGTATTCCACTTCGAGTGCGTATCCTATAACTTTCCCATGGAATGCGTGATCAATCAAAGCATGATCTTTGCTGAATGATAGAGGCTATCGGTTTAACATGTGCAAACGACCTCCTAATTGGTTGCTAGCTCGTCCATTATCGGAGGTCAACGGGCAAAGAAAGGGTCCCATTTTGCGCCTTCTTGACGGATTTCTTTGCTTTTTTCGCCACTGGGCATTATTCAGCATCTCCACTTCCACTATGAACCCAGTCCAATCTTATCGTAATCCCCCACTTGAACGCATTGCAGCCCATGTGCATCGCCGAGTATGCACGAAACTCCCCCATATGACATTTGTACATCACCGGATATGCACACCGGTTTTAGGCTCTCCTTCAAACACTTTCCATTACTTTTGTAACTATGTATGTGCTGATGAATTAACATGTTGTCTCCCATGACGTCAGTGAATCCAACACCTCGGATTATATCACCTCTATCGGCTAGGTGGCAGCTTGAGTTCACATGAGGCCTGACTGCTAAAGTTTATTGGAATAGATCCTTGGATCCAAACCGGCTCCGAAAGGCGCCGAGCTCCAAGCTATCATCGCATTCGTGTTCAGGGACCAACACAGCATTTCCCCAATCTAGTATGTGTCATTTATCACTTGTCTCTACCGTAATTCTGCTCTAACTGACAGAGGAGTCCCTATCGGAAAGGTGAAAAGGCATGTGTTCTTTCGTGATCCACTGCTGCTATGCTTGCTATCTAGTGCGACATATGATTAGCAGCATATACGTACAGCACTAAATAGCGTTAAAAAAACATCTAAATCCACATCAAAGGCATGAATGAGTTCACAACAGCCCAGCTGGCGCAAAACGACCTACTTCGCCTGTCAACATATCTGCTGAACGAACGGCGATGTACTTTGGACATTGTACTCTGTTTACGCTCGCGCTGGTCGACCACGCATCCTTGACATTTCTTTACATTTCTACATCTTTCCTGTTTCTATCTTTTACTTCGTTATCACTTATGTTCAAAAAATTCAATTTCTAAGCAATTCGTATGCCATCTTTGCGAAGGAGATGATTTTCTGAAATTTTTCAGTCATTGGGTAAGGTTCTAGGGATCTAAACCAGAACAATTAAATTTTTTAAAATTTGAAGTCGAGCATTTCGCAAGGTAGCTATTTAAACGAAGAACTGGTGCTATCAATCAGCACTGACGATTCTGAAGTTCAGTCGTTTCATTTAATAAAACTGGCTAGACTCTTAGCGAGCGATATGCAATCTGCTGTGCGCAAAGTTCATCAGAGTCCTTCATATTCATAGCAAAAGTGTGGTGGCTTTCTTCTCCCACATTTCTTTTCTTTCTATTCGATTTTTCTTTCTCTCTAATTATTGGCCGAATGATGACGGAGCATTAACAGCTGAGGCAAAACTGAGCCGTTGAAAAGGAAAATCACGACTCGAACCTTGGCTTTATACAAGTGGGGTGGGCACGCCCAGCTTTCCACGCATGTCAAGTGACTGCCCTCAACCCCCCCCCCACTTTCTAGTTGTGTGGTTCACTAGGTCAGGAAGCGAGCTTCGCGCGCGAAACATTTTTCAAGAACCTCAGGTCCACTGCTGATCATGGGTGGACCTGAGTTCCCACAGCGAAAAATGTTTCGCGCTGCGAAACGTGAAAAAGGTCGCTTCCTATTCTACATTTCTGTTCAAAAAATACGGCGTGCTTGTATAGCACCCGAATTTGTCTTTGTTCACACGCTGTTATATTCTTTCAACTACTACCTCTAATTTAGTTTACCCTCGAATGTCCTGGAAACCGTAGTGCCAAGTGGGTTGGGGGGACCACGCGGCGCGGGGCTCTGTTCGCCTGCTCCTCCAAGACTTAATTGCGAAGATTTGCTGCAGGCCTCGAGAATAGTCCGGCAAATCTACTTGCAATTTGGCCCATAAGGGAACCCTGATGAAGTGATTCAATTGGACTTCATATCTATAGATCACCAAGCCATTTTGGTGCAAGAATTTGGCCTAGTATGACACAAACTTACGCCTATTTCGATTGTGAGACAAGAGGGCCACGCACAACTTTTCGAACAGTACTGTTAGGGCCTCACAAGCTGAATAATACTGGCGAGCGATGGATGTCACGAATGCGCTTTTTTTCAAATCTAAGGGGATGGTTTTCTCGCCATAGATGACAAAGTAAACAAAACAGCTTATATTGAATACGGTTGTGGAAGTAAATAGCATTCCACTTTGGCGTACTATGCGACAATGTTCACTCTTGCTCTACGCGTCTGTGAATCAAGAATACCCCATCAAAACAACAATATTACCAATGCGGAGGAGAAAAGGCTTTTAAGGAAAACTTACAGGCGACGATGGAGAGCGGAGGCTGAAGAAAATTGATGTAGGTTCGGGATACTGTAGACCGCAGGTAGTGTGGATTACACTCTAGCTCGACGCCTAGCTAAGATGGAAGTATGAGCGGAAGGAGATGAATTTTGAGCTTTATAAGGTAAACATTTCCATTGCCATGGATGATTTACTCGGACTTTTGCTCTGGAAAGATCTCTCGAACACTACCGACTGGCTTAGTTATGTCGTCAGACTCAGGTGATTTCTGGAAGGGCAGACGATCGCAACGTCCATGCGCTCGTCCGTCACTTTGCCAGTCCGCTTCGTCCATTCCGCGGTGTGGCAATGGCGATTTGCCAATGCGCGGGAGTCTGGGCCGAAGCCTTGGTGGAGGGCCTAACCCCACCTGTACGTGGCTCTCCACAGACCCAGATGTCAAGTGAATTTGATGGCAAATCACTCACAAAAGCTATCATGCACTTGTCCTCAGATGCAGATCGATTCAGGGCTGGATTCATTGTTTCTGCAGTGCTGTCTTGAACTGTACCAGCCCTGGGCGTTTCAATGCATGCCGTAGTGTCGGGTCGGCACTGCTAAAAACCTCCAAGTTATCGGAATGTACATGGCAGGCGGTTTGCGGTCGCTTTCGATGCAGGCCTTCCTTCACAATTCATTCGCGAACGTTAATCGTTTATCAATCGCTCGATATGGAGTTTTAGTGGAAATATGCGCCGATGTACTATCTGTCCGAACGACCAGTTAGTACGGATTGTGATCTAATTTTCGAGTTCATCCCAAGCTAGGGGTGGCATCAAAGTGGCGGTGCCTCACACGATCGTCACTAGGGACAGGAGGCGCCGCGCCGCGTTCAAATAAGATGTACCGCCGCGACAATGCACACAATGCGCTATACCCTACGCGCAAAACGTTTGTGAAAATGGGGTTAACCCTTTGAAGACAATGCGGATTTGCACGTAGCGCCCAACTCCCGCACAACATGGGGCAAAATTGTCCCAAAAGCAGTTTTCTAAAAATTTAGGCTTTGGCAGTATGCAAGATATGATTGCAGTCTTATGCTTTATGATAATGTATTGTCGGAGTCAGAAGTGGAAATTCGGAAAGAGAACTCGCGCATTTCAAAGGGATGGTGGTATTAAACTCTAACGTTTCATATGTACAGTAGAAGCTTCGATACAGTCTCAAACTTCCTAATTGTGTCTTAAATTCTGGAATGATGTAGGGTGCCTAACGATATATTAAAGCTGCTGTAAGTCCTCTCGCGATAAGGTGAAAATTAGTTAATATGTTCGCGCTGTGAACTGTCCACATTCTAAAAGTTCATATTAGATTAGCTAGTATTAAAATTCTGTAAATAAGGTGCGTAAACTAATAAGTCAAGAAGTTGCTTATAATTAGAAATGCATAGTTGGATAACTGTTTTAAATAGTAGTGAGAAAGGGAAAGTTTAAGGTGGATCACTTGAGGTGGCCATGTCCAGCGCGGTTATAGCGGCACCCACCGGTGGGTGCGCATTTGTCGTCAAGGGTTTAAAGGGCTTGGGAGCGTGTTTTCGTGCTAAAGGAGATGGGTATGATCTCTCGGAGACGGAGGAACATTGTGCAGTATCAACCGATTCGTGTGGCGAATGCGTTTGTGTCATAGTCACGGTACGCTTGCTGAATATGACTGGATGGCTTCTGTGACTCATTTGTCATTTTGTTGCCTAGCAGTGCATCTGAGATTGTGCCGTGGTGTCTTTTCCACTCCATTTCCTTGCCAGTATCTTGGATCTCCTGTGTTACTTTCTTGCTCCAAGAGGTCGGTTGATTTCTCCTGAATGTTATATTGTGTTGACAGATTTGGTTGTGGTGGCGCTCATCCAGTAAGGGGGGCATCAAGTGGCTGCCCTTACCACCCACCCCTTAGACTGCCTACACTCCCCCTGGCGCACAGGTTTCTCGAAGTACGGGACCCCGTGAGCCAGGGGGAGTGAAGCCAGTTCAGGGGGGTTGGGGGGGAGGGGTGAGGGCAGTTATTAGACGTTGCATCACAATGCCCCCCCCTTACCGGATGAGGCTGGGTTGTGTTTTTCGGATGGGTATTGCAGATCAGTGACTATATTACCAAGTGATGTCACGAGTGTTGCCCAACCCCACTTGCTTTCGGAGTATATTATTGGTGTACCAGTGGTAATTAGGGTGTGCGCGTCTACGGCAGAGGCAACTTGGCCTCAGTAGCATTGTTATCCGTTTTGCGCACGACCGAGAGAGGACGCTCGAACCGAACGAATCTGCGCAAATGCGAAATGAATGAAGTGCGTATCGATCCACAAAATGGGAGGGGCTTCGAATCGCGCATTGGAATCTGCGAATCCTCTTGAAAGGAATTAGTGTCTATCGATCAGTCAATCGGAGATCGCAGCATCGAAACGGCGGTGCGAAAATCCTCTAGCAACGCTAATAGGGCGTGGTTTACTACGTCGATACGTATCTAAACCTTTTCGCATCCGCGTTCGCGCGTGCGCGGATTCACCTGGTCGATACGTATCTTTTTCTTTTCGCAGATTCGAATATTCCGATGGTTCCAAAACTATGAACAATGCCTAACCCTGTGATAATGGTATATATTCTTCTTGAGGTTTCAATCGCAAGTTGTAGACCTCACCTTGTCTTTCACTGCACTGTACTTTACTATGTGTCACAGTTAAGGTGTTTCATGCACTCCTTTGTATGTTCGGCCTCCACCTGGCTCGCACAATGTTCCTCCGTCTCCGAGAGATCATACCCATATTTGCCAAGCTCAAGCCTTTAAGCCTTTTTTCAAACGTTTTGCGCGTAGGGTTATAGCGCAGTGTGTGCATTGCCGCGCGTAACTTATGTGACGCGCGCCGCGCTCCTGTCCTAGGGAGATCCCTCACCCCCCCCCCCCCCTGCCATCCCCTAGACTGCCTGCAGGGCGTGTGGAGGGTGGGGGCGGGCACCCTATCGTTGTTACTTTTCGAAAATTTTTTACGACCCCCCTCCCCCAAGGGGGATTTGGTACGACCCCTCCCCCAAGGTGGATTTGGTACGACCCCCTTCTCGACCCTCGACCACCATATTCCTCTCTATAACATTAACCACTACCACTCAACCCTCAAAACTCCGCCCACTTTTTCCTCCAAAAATGCCGTCGAGCGGGGGGGGGGGGGGTATATAGTCCCTCTGAAACAGTAAAAATTTTCCCATAATTTCCCACAATTCCCTAAATTTTCGACCAATTTACCCTATTTCTACCTAATCTCCCTGTTCTTCTAGGGAGGGTATATACACCGGCTGAAACGGCAAATTTTTATCTTGCGCGCCCTCTACTCGCACAACCTACTACCCACTACCCACGAATCTTAGTTTCTCCTCAATCCCACCCCTGATTTCGAGCAACTAAAGTGGGTACGACCCCCCCTCCTACAAACTCAACCAGGTACGACCCCCCCGTTGTTACTCGTAACAACGTAGGGTTGACCCTGGTGGGGGGAGGGCAGCCACTTAAAGCAACAATCCAGGAACGAATTTGCGGGCTAAAAGCACCTATATTGAAGTTGTAGGTGAAAAGTGGGCGAAATAGAAAAAGAAAAGTGAGGAAAGCGCCTAACTGGGGCTTAGACAGGGGCACCCCCTCTGCCGTTCAGCGATGGGGGAAGACGTGTGTTGGACGAGTTGTCCAAATCTGCTCGCAGTAATGCGCTTCAATTGCGATTGCTTGCAAATACTTGGCTGATTGCTAGCAACTGTAATTGAAGCGCACGCTGAAATGAAACCTTGAATCGAAGGGGACACATTGAAAATCAAATACATTCGGCATCGAATTTTCAAAGGATAGACCTCAAATGGTCGCGGCGGTCCCGCAACGACCGCTAGTCAAGCATGGACTCTGTACAGCGTATGTTGAACGATCCGCCCTGGAATGAGCGAACCGCCCCCTTCGAGTGAATTTCGACCCCTTCCAGCGCATTTCAGAGGTAGGGACCTACATGCGGCGTCAGAGCGTCAGTTTTGAACTGCAGTGAAGCCTCTAATATGCTTAGTTGGGCGGGTGCGGCATGTTTCACCGCCTTTAATGAAGTGGTTAACACCTGTGGGAGGTGTTGCTTTAACGTGTGACATACAAGTGCCCCCCCCTTACGTGGATGAGACCATGTTTTTCAGAACAGGAACGGAGACACAGGCACGATGCAGGGAATTGCCATGAGCTTCTCGAAGTGCGATCAGTAACAACGGGTTGAACGCTTCATAAGCAGTGTTACGTAGAAGTGTTTGCTCGAAGATTCAGACACTGCGACGATCTCCGCGTCGGGGTCCGTCAGGTGGATGTCATAGTTTTGCGAATCGGGTTCGCTAGGGGAAGCGCGAGGATCGAGCGGTGGCGGCCAGCCGAATCGACATGCACCGGGAGTCGACGATGTGCCAGCTATCAATAGGTGGTGCGACGCCAAGTTTCGGAGGGAAGCCGCATTCGAACAGTGTGCGCTGGTCAAGTCCCACCACTGCAGAAGGTCACTGTCAGTGACACATTATGAAGTGGCGGGTCCTTTGAACGTTGGGTACTGCCACTGAGTAGAGTCGTGGTACGCTCGCGGCGACTCACTTGGGCGGCAATTTCCCTGAGCTCCTCTCTGCCGCCGTGGCTCCGCCGGCTTACCATCAGTGAGTATCATTGCTTTTATCATTTAGATGAGGTATTCCATTTCGAGTGCATATCCTATGGATTTCCTATGGAATGTGTCATCAACGAAAGCATGATCTTTGCTGGAATCGTAGCGGATATCGGTTTAACATGTGCAAACGGCCTTCTGTGTGTCGCGGCTAGCTGGTCGTACGGATCGGAGTGTCAAGAGGGGCAAAGGGAAAGGTTGTCCGCAGGTGTGTTGCGGCCTTGGAACGCGCGATTTTCTTTGTTTCTTCGCCACTAGGGCAATAGTCAGCATTTCCACATCCACTATGAACCTAATCCAATCTCATCGTAATCCCCCACTTGAACGCATTTGCGAAGCCCATTGTGCATCGCCGAGTATGCACGAAACTCCCCCATATGACATTTGTACATCACCGGATATGCACACCGGTTTTAGGCTCTCCTTCAAACACTTTCCATTACTTTTGTAACCTGTATCACCTGTCGTCCCGTTGATCATCGAATTGCTCGAGCGGGCGCCAGCAACGTCTCCATTCGTCCCTGTCGCGTGCTAGAGTGGTCCAGTGGATCCTCCTTGCTCGAGGGACACGAAGTCCATCATTCCTTTCGTTCAGAGCTTTCGTGAAGAAGTCTGACCATCGGGCCGGCGGTCGTCCAGGTGTTCGTTTGACGTCCCGAGGGATCCAGTCGGTAACCGCTCTGGTCCAACGGTCATCGCAAAATCGCATGACGTGTCCGGCCCACCTTATCTTCGATTCCTTGGCGAAAACGGCAGCGTCCCTGATCTTCGATCGTTGGCGTAGTTCCGAACTCCGGATTCCCCTCTGCACTTGCGTGTATAGGGTTACTCCTAGCATCGTCCTCTCGACAGCGCGTTGGATAACGCTGACCGCATGCTCGTCCTGCCTGCGCAGAGTCCAAGTCTCTGAGGCGTAGGTTAGGGCAGGAAGGACAGCGGAATCGAAGAGGTGGGCACGGAGCCGGATGTTCTTCGTCTTCTTCACTACTCCCTCGATGTTCTTGTACGCTCCCCAAGCCGCTCGTTTCCTCCTGCTCAGCTCTGGAGCTAGATCGTTCATCATATTGATTTCCCGACCTAGGTACACGTAGCTGGAGCATTCGGTGATGTTCGTTCCGTTGAGCGTGAATGGGGCATCAGGAACCAATCCGTTTCTCATAAACATCGTCTTCGTTAGGTTCAGCTGTAGACCAACCTTACCACAGGCGCAGTCGAAATCAGCCAGCATTCGCTCCGCTTGCTCGATGTTCGGCGTTATAAGAACGATGTCGTCAGCAAAACGAAGGTGGTGTAGTTGCCGGCCGTCGACCTTCACTCCCATGTCTTCCCATTCCAGTTGACGCATGACGTTCTCGAGAGCGGCGCTGAAGAGTTTGGGCGAGATGGTGTCGCCCTGTCGGACCCCTCTCTTGACGTCGATGATGACCTCCTTGTAGAATGGTGAGATCCTGGTCGTAAAGTTGCTGTAGAGCTCACGAAGAATCTTGATGTACTGAGTAGGGACGCCCTGGTTGCCCAAGGCTTCGATGACCGCTTCTGTCTCCACAGAGTCGAAGGCCTTCTTCAAGTCGATGAACGTGAGACAAAGCGGCATCTTGTACTCTCGTGAAACTTCAATGAGTCTTGTAACCGTGTGGATATGGTCGATCGTGCTGAACCCTCTTCGGAACCCTGCTTGCTCGCATGGCTGTCCTTCATCTAGTATTCTGCCGATCCTGTTAAGGATGACTCGTGTGAATAGCTTGTAGATTACAGACAGCAGGCAGATTGGGCGATAGTTGCCAATGTCGTCCAAGTCTCCCTTCTTGTACAGCAACACGGTCCTGCTGGTTTTCCACGGAGTGGGTACCTTGCATTCCGACAGGTAGCGCGTGAAGAGTCGAGCCAGAGTTCTGATGATAACTGGCGGTGCGTTCTTCAGATGTTCCGGTTTAACCCTGTCGAGACCGGGCGCTGTACAGTTCTTCACCGACTTGATGGCGTGTCGGACTTCGGAAGAGAGAACTGAAGGGACAACGTATCCATCCTCTCGCGGTTGATAAGTAGGCAGATGGACATGGCTATCGAAGAGATCCGAGTAGAAGTCGTGGATGACTTTCTCCATTGCCCTTCGGGATGCAGTAACTGTTCCATCTGGACGTCGGAGGCAGGTCATCTTGGTCTTGTAGCTGGCAAAGCTTCGGCGGGCATTGCGGATGCTCCTCCCAGCCTCTGCTGCTTCAGCTAATACTGCTGCTCTTCGCTCCTTGAGATCTTCCTTTATCGCCTCTCTGCATAGCTTCGCAAGCTCGGACGTGAGTCGGTGGTGATGCAGCTCGTGCGGCTCCACGCTGGCGTATCAGTTCGAGAGTTTCCGGAGACAGACGTCCCTTGGTGACTTTCAAACTCTCTGCCTTCTTGCCACAATCGTGAAGATGTTCAACGAGCCGATAGTACTCCTCGTCGATGTTTTCGATGACGGAATCCTCCCATAAGCTGACGAGGGAAGCGAAGTGGTCCCAGTTGATGACTGTCCTGGGATTTCGCTTCCTGAACTTTGCTGCTCTCTCAACACGCATCGAGAAGTGGAATCTTGCGCGGAGGAGACGATGGTCCGATCCCGTGTAGAACTTTGGAACAACAGCGACGTCGGTCAGGCAAAACCTTCGATTGAAGATGATGTGGTCTATCTCGTTATGGAACTGTCCATCAGGTGACTCCCAAGTCCAACGAAGGTGAGAGGGCTTCTGGAACTGCGAGTTACCATGGATGGTGTTGGTCGACATGATAAACTCAGACAGTCTTTCGCCCTGCTCATTCCAATCCATTCCGTGAGTACCGATGTGAAGTTCTTCAGCCGTTCTTCTCGGGCCAATCTTGGCGTTGAAGTCGCCGACGATGACCTTGAAGAAGGTATGATCTTCCTGTAGAACTTCTCCAATTCCATATAAAATGCTTCGTGTTCCTCCTCGTCGTAGCTCGATGTTGGTGCGTAGGCGACGAAGATTGTCAAAGCAGGAGTTGAACCACATCTTCTCAATCTCAAACGTCCGATTCGGGTCGTAAGGCTTTCGTACGAATCGATGTTTATGGCCAAGTGCGTGTTGACGAGGACACCCACACCGCCAACGCCTCTGCTGTCGCATGTTCCAAGGAACAGTTCTTCTCCAGTATCGAAAACGGCGTGTAGCGGGCGGTGCCTTCTCGTCTCGGTCAGTCCGATGACGTCGTACTTGATCTTCCTGGCCTGCATCATCAGATCTTCGATGTGAGCTTCGGATGCAAGCCGTTGCCACCGCTCTGCGTGCGTTGAAAGTACAGATCGCCATCTTAGTCCTTCTAGTTTTAGGCAGCCTATCCGGGCCCTGAGATTCTAGCAGCCTCTCCCGAGCGGTCCTACCCAACGCTGCCGTATTGGGGGCTCCCTCAGGTTCAGGGGAATGAGGCCCATCCATATTGCTGTTTTCGGCATATTGAAGGCACACGAGTAGCTTGCCAGGCTCTGTCGTGCGGGCTAGGATAGACCTCCAGGTAGTTAGCCACGCTATCCTGGAGCGGAACAAGGGGCTTATTTCTTGGAGGCGGCCCCGAATCGCCTCCCATGTACTTCCCAGTCACTTGAATGCAAGCTTTTGGCTGTGCCGACATGCAGGATACCAACCGCACACACACGAGAGCACACACACGCAAGCATGCATGGATACGCCTGAGTGGAGACAGCTGGTATGAATCAACACAGCACTACAGAACAGGGAGTCCATCCCCTGAATCCACCTGCGTCTCAGGGCAAGTACATGGTGGCTTTTGGTCCGCGATTTACCCCCTATCCGCCACCTGGGGTCGCGCCACGTAGCCTCGCCACCAACCGGCTCGAGATCTTTCAGTGAGAGAGGACCCTCAGTGAAAGAGATCCGTGGAGTGAAAGAGATCCG
>MU869055.1:29590-60310 GCA_036418205.1 Ostertagia ostertagi
AAGAACTGTGAAGCTAGCGATTACGGCGTTTGGTTCACTTTTGTCATTACATATCCAGAATAAACAGCTAATAGAAGGGCGAAGTGGTTTACGTGCTTTTCGTTGATCTTTACTTCTGGGACGCGGTAACTTTCTACTTCCATTCCGGATCGTAGAAGAATTAGAGTGAATATTTGACATATTTTAGACCGACGTCATAGTCGGCGACGGACCAAGCGATGGAGCGATCGCGATCGCTCCATCGCTTGTCCGTCGCTTGCCAATCGCTCTCGGTCGAGCGATTGGCAAGCGATTGCGCAATCGCTTGCAATGTGCACAAGCGACGGGCGATTGGCCCCGCCCCCAGTCAATGCAGTCGGCTGCGGTATCGATCGAGCAGAGCCATTGCCCGTCGCTTGTGCACTTTGCAAGCGATTGCGCAATCGCTTGCCAATCGCTCGACCGAGAGCGATTGGCAAGCGACGGACAAGCGATGGAGCGATCGCGATCGCTCCATCGCTTGGTCCGTCGCCGACTATGACGTCGGTCTATATCCACAATGACTAGCAGAGGCGACTGATGGTCAACTCAGGGTCCTCATTTTCCCAGAAGTGCTAGATAGTTGGTCACGGAGAGATTTAAGGTTGGTGTAGTTGGGATTTCCCTTTACATAAAAGGGCGCTAGCAGGGTTCCTGCCTCATCGCTTCCTTTTACTTTGCATTTAATGTTTTTAGGAGCTCATAGGAATGCTTATGAATGATGATATTGATGCTGGAAGAAAGGGTCGGATTCTCCGTCGCTTCATTTCAACGTGTCAGGACGGTTTCACTGCTATTGAGGTATTTGTTGATAACATTACACAGCTTTGACTCTTCATGTAGGTGTAAGCTGGTTTCATCAATAATAATTTCGAAGCGTATGTCCAAAGCAGTCATTCGCTGCAATCATTCACATTGGTATTGGTTGGTGGGGTGGTGATTATAAGTGCTTGTGTTATATTGTTAACGGCAGCAGTGAGATGTTCAGTGACTATTTAAGAGTATGTTTCAATCTTTCATAGTATTGTAAATCGGCGATCTCCTTGTTTTATCTTTCGAAAGTTTCAGGAAGTTGACATTGGAATGGCAGCAGATGTTGGGACGCTAAACCGATTTCAAAAAATTGTAGGAAACGACAGTGCGACTAGGGCGAATTCAAAAAATTCAATTTCTAAGCAATTCGTATGCCATCTTTGCGAAGGAGATGATTTTCTGAAATTTTTCAGTCATTGGGTAAGGTTCTAGGGATCTAAACCAGAACAATTAAATTTTTTAAAATTTGAAGTCGAGCATTTCGCAAGGTAGCTATTTAAACGAAGAACTGGTGCTATCAATCAGCACTGACGATTCTGAAGTTCAGTCGTTTCATTTAATAAAACTGGCTAGACTTTAGCGAGCGATATGCAATCTGCTGTGCGCAAAGTTCATCAGAGTCCTTCATATTCATAGCAAAAGTGTGGTGGCTTTCTTCTCCCACATTTCTTTTCTTTCTATTCGATTTTCTTTTCTCTAATTATTGGCCGAATGATGACGGAGCATTAACAGCTGAGGCAAAACTGAGCCGTTGAAAAGGAAAATCACGACTCGAACCTTGGCTTTATACAAAAGGGGTGGGCACGCCCAGCTTTCCACGCATGTCGAGCGACTGCCCTCAACCCCCCCCCCCACTTTCTAGTTGTGTGGCTCCCCCACTTTCTTCACGATTTGGGGCGCGGCCGCGGCGAGCGCGGACGAGTCGATAGTGCCCGCGAACTGTGTGGGTAAATTTGAAAACGCTCACCACCACAGTTCGCGGGCACTATCGACTCGTCCGCGCTCGCCGCGGCCGCGCCCCAAATCGTGAAGAAAGTGGGGGAGCCTAGTTGTGTGTGGTTCACTAGGTCAGGAAGCGAGCTTCGCGCGCGAAACATTTTTCAAGAACCTCAGGTCCACTGCTGATCATGGGTGGACCTGAGTTCCCACAGCGAAAAATGTTTCGCGCTACGAAACGTGAAAAGGTCGCTTCCTATTCTACATTTCTGTTCAAAAAATACGGCGTGCTTGTATAGCACCCGAATTTGTCTTTGTTCACACGCTGTTATATTCTTTCAACTACTACCTCTAATTTAGTATACCCTCGAATGTCCTGGAAACCATGGTGCCAAGTGGGTTGGGGGGACCACGCGGCGGCGCGGCGCTCTGTTCGTCTGCTCCTCCAAGGCTTAGTCCGCCGATGGCGCGTATTTCGAAACTGCCACGTGGCGACGAAATAGTAACTGCCCCTGGACTAAGCCTTAGAGGAGCAGACGAACAGAGCGCCGCGCCGCCGCGTGGCCCCCCATCCCACTTAGATGTCGGTCAGACTCTGCGATTGCATCGCGCGATGCAGTCGCTCTGCCTAGAGCGATTGGCATCGCTCCAAAGTGCGAGCGACGGGAGATTTACCCGAGCGGCGCCGTGTGTATCGGTCGTCGGCGGGGTAAATCTCCCGTCGCTCGCACTTTGGAGCGATGCCAATCGCTCTAGGCAGAGCGACTGATGCATCCCGCGCGATGCAATCGCAGAGTCTGACCGACATCTTAGCACCGCGAATGTTTCGCTTTTCGCAGCGCGAAACATTTTTCGCTGCGGGAACCTCGGGTCCACTGATGATCAGCGGTGGACCTGAGGTTCCCGCAGCGAAAAATGTTTCGCGCTGCGAAACGCGAAAAATTCGCTTTCTGTCCTTGTGAACCACACCCCTACGCAAACCACTTCCGTTCCTTTGTCAACACAGCACGTTTATTTTATAGTTTCAGTGTATTCCGATATTACAGCGTTTTTAGGTCAAATTGAGGCATTTTAGGCATGCACAGGTCAATAGTCAACCTATCGCGTCGTTCTCATCCAGTGCTCCGCTTTCTTAGCTCGTCAGCTTCAGTGAAGGCAGAACTGGAAGTGGAGGAAGCTTCTTCACATGTCTACCATGTGAAGCTCAATCGACCTGATCGCCGCAATACTTTCACTATGGAGCTATGGAAGTGAGTTATTAGTATTATGATGACCTAAAAGGAAGCGGTCGCGATAAATCCTGTAGGAAGGAATGAGTAGATGCACAGTGCGGTAGAAAACCTACCCAATAAGGCGACAGGCGGCGCTTCTAGGACAGTGGCGCCTTATAAACAGCGTGATAAGGCACCGGAAGCGAACTCTTCAACTTGCGGAGCTCTCGCCCACCCCGTTTCAGACCCCATTTAAGGGAAAGTGGCAAAGACAGCATGCTTTCTACGAAACACTTATCGTTATCGTTCTGGAGTGCACCTCATGCCAAGCATATCTTCCATCATATGATATCGTGTCTTCTGTAGGCCTACGCTCGTCCATCCATTCTCTAACTCCTCTTATCTCGAATCTTTCCGTGAATGATGTGTGGAACTCTTACCCACCTCTAAAACGGCGCGACCGCTTCCTTTAGGCTTGGATGATTAGATATTACTTCCATGAAGGCATCAATGTGTTTGTCAGGAGCCCTTTTTGGTTCTTAGTATAAGGGTGTAAATTGGACGTTTGCAGAGAAATGAAATCAACTTTCGATAGACTTTCCGAGGAGCCAAAGTGTAGAGCAATCGTTATATCGGGAAACGGCAAGTCTTTCTGTGCTGGGATTGACCTACAACAAGGCATGGGGGTTTGTTGTATTCTCTTTCCTTGTAGAATGCCAGGATGCTAGTCATGCATAGGGCTTGTTTTCAACATGGTGTTAAACAATACACGCGACATAAATAAGGCACATGATGATGCTGTAGTGAATATTGGGTCAAATGAATGAAGCCGGCAAGGTTCTGAGGAGTACTCGTATATTCGGAAGCACTCGCACACAACGACGAGATCAATGAGTGCATCACCGAGACGCAACTCGTCGAGAATGTACAGGGTTGCACGGGGGGGGGGGGAGTGTTGATCATTGGAATGCTCATGCAAAGGTCCCCGGTTAGATAGCGGAGTGTTCCGCAAAAAGAATCATAACATTTTACGAAAGTGCTGTAACTTGTACGTAAAGCTAAGAGCCTTCGGACCCGGTAAAGAAAACTTGTAATTGCAATATGGGACGTTAAGGTTGTCGTAGCGAAGAACTGTGAAGCTAGCGATTACGGCGTTTGGTTCACTTTTGTCATTACATATCCAGAATAAACAGCTAATAGAAGGGCGAAGTGGTTTACGTGCTTTTCGTTGATCTTTACTTCTGGGACGCGGTAACTTTCTACTTCCATTCCGGATCGTAGAAGAATTAGAGTGAATATTTGACATATTTATATCCACAATGACTAGCAGAGGCGACTGATGGTCAACTCAGGGTCCTCATTTTCCCAGAAGTGCTAGATAGTTGGTCACGGAGAGATTTAAGGTTGGTGTAGTTGGGATTCCCTTTACATAAAAGGGCGCTAGCAGGGTTCCTGCCTCATCGCTTCCTTTTACTTTGCATTTAATGTTTTTAGGAGCTCATAGGAATGCTTATGAATGATGATATTGATGCTGGAAGAAAGGGTCGGATTCTCCGTCGCTTCATTTCAACGTGTCAGGACGGTTTCACTGCTATTGAGGTATTTGTTGATAACCTTACACAGCTTTGACTCTTCATGTAGGTGTAAGCTGGATTCATCAATTAAAATAATTCGAAGGTATGTCCAAAGCCAGTCATCGCTGCAATCCATTCACATTGTATTGGTGCGGGTGTGGACTTGATAAGTGCTTGTGATATTCGTTACGCCAGCAGTGATGCCATGTTCAGCATAAGAGTATGTTTCAATCTTTCATAGTATTGTAAATCGGCGATCTCCTTGTTTTATCTTTCGAAAGTTTCAGGAAGTTGACATTGGAATGGCAGCAGATGTTGGGACGCTAAACCGATTTCAAAAAATTGTAGGAAACGACAGCTGGACTAGGGAATTGGCTTATACGGCGAGAAACATTGGTGCAGATGAAGCACTTAAATTTGGTAGGACTCCTAGGAGAAGTGAGATTTCTGAGATGGAAGTAGTGATTGTTGGTCATGGCGCAGTCAAAAGATTGTCATACTCTCACTTTTGCAATGCTTTCCATCTCCAGGATGCTACTGGTACCTTCAGTTACTCTGTAATCGCGAAATATTCAGGTTTGATTTCTCGTATTTTCAACTCTGAAAGGGAAGTCGTTGAAGGTGCTTTGGCCTTAGCGAAGAAGATAGCTGAAAAGAGTCCAATTGGAGTTCAGGGCACGAAGGAGGTGAGCGAGTAGTCTCCACTTCTATTATAATGTGAATCGAAGACCATTACTTATTCTCTAAACTTTCGATAGACTTTTTTTTCTTTGAGATTTTCATTTCCAAATGTCATACTGTAGTAATTCGGTTGCCCGGCACTACCCGACACATTAGGTGTATGTCGCACTCGGTGACTGTGCAACCGCGACAGCGCTGTCTATCCCATTGGTATTGCCGGGGATCGTGTTTTCACACGCATAACCTCTCTCACCGACGGGTTGCGAGTTTCTGCTCAGGACTGTGGGGATGCTGCTGTGATCTGCATGTTGAGAATGCGGTCTGTCTTGCGCCGCTAGCGCAAAGAGCGGTGAGGCTGGTGTCAGAGTCCGCGATCCGTCGCAGGTTTCGCTGATTTTCGCGATTTGCGCGATTCACGCGACGGGTCACGGAAATCACAAGTGCCCGATCAATACTGCAAGGTGTTCTCCAATCCTGCCGCCACTTCTGCTTGATAGTGATGGCTGAATGACGACTGCTCATGATTCCACTTGTTTCATATTCAGTGTTTCAAATGTTCAAATGGGGCACTTGCAATTTTTGCGATCCGTCGCAGGTTTCGCGCAAATCGCGAAAATCGCGAAATCGCGCGAATCGCGCAAATCGCGTGAATCGCGTGAATCGCGCAAATCGCGAAAATCAGCGAAACCTGCGACGGATCGCGGACTCTGACACCAGCCTGACGTTTCGGCACTTATTGACCGGCAAAAGTGCGAACCTGTGATTTTCAAAACATGAACTCTAAGAAACGATTAGGATTATATAATTTTATCGATTGAACAAAAGAAAAAAGAAGAAAGGGTTTACGGACTACTTGATTTTTCCTCAATGGTCCTGCCGCGATGGCTAGAGCACAGACGATTAGAGAACGGGTGAATGCCCTAGGACTAAGCCTTGGAGAGGAGAGGGACCCGCGAGAGAGCGCAGAGGCGGTTAAAGGGCTGAGTTCAAGTAGTCCGTCATCCCAAAATGATCAGAAGACGTTCGATGCTCTATGATTAGAAAAATATTTAGTGTTTCTGAATATTTTCACAGCTAATCGAAAAGGCGCATCTAAAGAAAGTAGTGATTTTTTTGTGATGAACGCGCGTCTTTTCAGGAACTTTGTTTTCCCCTTTCGTAACGGGAGCACTTTCCGGTTCATGAGGTAACCTCATTAGTCTTCTGTGCGTGTCTTAAGAAAGTTATATCTCTTTGAAATATCTTCTTACCGCGGCCGGGTCTCTCGTGCCAAGTGAACGGCGCGCTCCTCTGCTGTGGCCGTGCACACCCACCGTCTTTTGAGGACCCTTGCCCTTCATAATCTAACGTTGATGTACTCGTTTACTAAAAAAACAGCAGGAGAGGTGTACCGGGACCCTAGTAGTGGGGGCTCGCAATGCGAACGCGACGGTTGACCTTACCAGCAGGGCCGTATCCGGGCCGGTTGCGCCGACGCCAACGATGGCAAATCCTCGACGGTCACTCTAGGTTCTTTAGCGTGGGTAGATAAATAGAGAGAGAGCGTTACACCAATGCGACTAGCTTAACACGCAAATCGACGGGTAAAGAGAGAGTGCCATTTCTCTGGTCTTGGCCGCTTCTCTCGAGTTTTCTTCATACCTGCGTCATTGACCACCTCTATCTTGATTTATAAGCTCTCTTTTCATTGTGAAATCCGCCTTTAAGACAGATGTCATACTTTGCGATTTTGTCGATTGTTACTACCGTTGGCTAACCGCGCGATTCGCCGTATCCATCAAAATCTCGAGTGACTTATGACCGAAGATAAACTGGCTGATCGAGGACCTTTCCCTCAACCTGACCCTAACCTTTTCATGGCCCCGTTCCAACCTTAGGATTGGGGATAGGGGTAAAGCTAGTAGGGTAGCGAGACCCAGGTAGGATTCCCTTCTCTCTTCTCAGACTCAGGGTGGGGTCAATAGCGAGTAAGGTTGGGCGAGCCCACTTCGATGATTTCTATTTATGTTTGGTCATGGGCCAATGCGGTTTGTAGCGTTATGACTCGCTCCAATCGCCAAAATTGTAAAATTCCGACATCTGTCTAAGCAGCTATACTTCAAACGGTTTCATTTCATTTTTTCTTTCTTCTTCGATTCCTCAATTGTATCAGGTTGGTAACTTTGAAATGTCGTTTTTGATCAACGATTATTTTAAGTATAAAAGCTGTATCAAAGCACATCAACCTAAATTATTTCCTCCATGTTCATCACTCTTCACCTTTTGTTACGCAAAGCATGGAGGCCTACCTCGTAGAACTCTTGGTACGACTCGAAGAAGTTAGGTACTCAAATTTTGACGTTGTCGCGGTTACTAAATTAATTTGCTGCTAGGAGCACGGCATTCACCTAACCCAATGATAGATGGACGGCGCCAGATTAGTGCTATATGGCGCAGAAGGTAAAACGCTCTAGCACCACTCCCCGATTTTTTGTAGCGTAATTTTTGCGACATGTGCTCCTGCGTTATCGTTCGAATTTCCCACTTGACGACGCAGCGCTTGGCCCAACGCGGGCTGGCTGTCGTGCGCAGGGTTCAGCTGTAACTGTCTGACCAACAATCAGCACTCCATAGTGGGCCAGTCCTATACTGTTTCATCATGAACAAGCAGGACTTTTTTCCGTGGACGTCCAGTTTCGGAGTCATCCTCAGCTGTCCATCTGCTTCAACCGCGGCCATCTTCTCACTTTGTTATCGGGGAACATCCTTTGTAAGTGCGCTTACAACGAAGTCAGGAGCCTTCTTCCTCTTGGAGTTATGGAAGCAGAGTTCCAGTATTGGCAACCAGTACTGCTTGCTCGTGTCGCTCAGAATAGGCCGAACCCATTTCTATCCTGAAAGGCCTTACCACGTAGAAACTTTTAAATTTTACTGTTGACAGCCAAATCTCCCTACGGTTTTCTGCGTAGTTTGACGAGAGCTCAATTCGTTGGCTTTCTTTAATTCTTCATTTCTACAGGTACAGGTCAAAATCCACGATCTTCGTCCTCAGGTCCTTTACCTCAGTCTTGGAAGAGCTGAAACCATAGCTGAAAGTGCATCAGAGACTAAGTGTTGCTGCTCAATGTTTTGCACACAATGAGTGGGATTCGTTGGCCGTTTTTCCTTGCTTGAATATATACGCTCAGACGATGTTTTCTGATCAATCATCTTCGAGCAAAAGTTTTGGCTCGAAGAACATCCGCTCAGTGGCGCCTAAGATTTCGCAATATGCGTGCTGAATCGCTCTCTCGAATGAATGGTCTCCCATATTAAGAGGTTGTGTTTCAGCTGAGAAACAAAGGCACAAAAGGAAGCGACATTTCAAAGTTACCAACCTAATAAGAGGTATGAACAAACTGGTGCTTCTGCATCCCTAAATAAATAGTTCGCATAATGAAAGTTCACATTATTTTGCTATGATTGCAGGTTCTCAATCATGCCCGTGATCACAGCATTCGTGATTCTTTGGATTTCGTGAAGACGTGGAACATGAGTCAAATGCAGTCAACTGATCTTCGTAATGGCGCAATGGCTGCTATGAATAAACAGAAGCCCGAGTTTGAAAATGTATAAGTCGTTACACCTTTCCTTCTCGCTTTTCTTGCCCCTTAGCACAATGCTCTGTGAATAGATTGCTATCTCGATGGGGCTCGTCTAGTTAAATGCAGCTCTCTTGTTCAGGATTTCAGTGCAGAATTTCTGTTGTAAAAGCTACCATTGCCATCTCCATTATTCATTGAAATTTATCATTTTCGTAGGACGTATAATTATTGGAGGCATTTTTAATTATCACTTTGAGATTGCGTTCATTATTACTACTTTCTGGCTTTTTTTTCGCTCCCTGACAGGTATTGCATTCATTTGCAATTCCTAGCCAATTTTTTGACAGGGGAAGAATGTGCTCGAACTATTCATAATTTCCGTGGCTGGAGACACTGCGGTATCCTTGATGTCCTTGGGGTTATATCCATGTTACTTGGTAGTTAACACTCATCGTATGAAACTTCTCCGGTGTTTATGTCGCCTTGCGGCTTTTGAGATGAATGCGTGTGAGCGTACCATCGTCCATGCCCAAGCCTGTTTTAGAGAAGCTCTCATTGAATAGGTATGTAGGACCCTCCTATAATACTGCATTTTTCTTCCCAGATTTTCCATTTCGTGTTCTTGCTTATGAATCATGTGCATGTTTTAGAGCGAAAGTTAAAGGTATGCAGCGATCCTTGGGTTGGCTCTGTTAGCATTCGTTTCAAGCTCTTTCATGTTTACAATTCTCTATGTTTTGTGATAACAACTAGTTCCTGCCCAATAGAAAAATAAAACTGTTACGGATCTACGTCTATTTGTTCATGATTGTTTGTGAACTTTGAGAATTCTTCACCATTTCTTCCGTTTTTTTTTATTTCAAACCGTATTTTACGTTCTTCAGCATCTGATTTTTCGTACAGGGTGCACGCGGCGTTCACCCCTCATTCCCGCTCTGTTTAGCTCAACATCGTCAAAATGTTCAACACAGGGTAGGTGAGATTCTCAACTACTCGATTCAGCTCAGTTTTGTTTTTGTTAATAAGATGTACGAGACGAGATGTAGTGTAATGAATTTGCAGCGTGAGCAACGTCAGCGTCCATGTTCCTTAATGGCAGCTTATAAGACGTTGTTGGAGTTGGCTTTTACCGGGGTTACGTGGCTAGAAGGGGTATGGTCGCAAAATCGCACGATATGTACAAATCTATTCGACACTTAAAGTACGAAACGCAAAGGATAGGGTCCCATGAGTTTTGCAGTTATGTCGAAAACCTAATAAATCTATTATATTTATCATTGACAGCAGGCTAAAGCGAGCTAGAGTAACCACCAAAAAGTTCCACCAATTACGTCTACTAATCCTCCAAAGTGGTGGTTCTGACCTGTAACCTGTTCAGTACAGTAAAAAGTGGCGCGTATCAACTGCTCCTTCTCAATAACTGGTGCTATGGCACCCTTTTTGAGTGCTGTCTTCATAGAGTTTGAGCCTGCGACATAATTTGTTCTTGAGATAATAATTTTTTCTGGGGAAGCGCCTACCATGAGTATCACATGACCTCTGAAGGACCAATGTGGCCCATCCATTTCTTGGGTGGGAGCAACATTGCGCCGTCAAACATCATCGCGAACAGCCCGTGAGTCGTTGAATTCTATCGTGGCGTTCCATGCAACTAGGCTCACTAAATTAAGCAACCAAAAAAAAACGCAGAATTCAATGGGACACGGCCGTGGGCTTATTTGTTTCTTTAGTCATGTTTGTCAGCCGGCTGCGAGTAATTTGATGGCAGACGGGTGAGCGCAAATTGAAGCAATGCCTTACGGAGAGCTAGAGAAAATGGACAAGTTCAGAGAGTACGAGTGGTAAACCGAGTGCACCCTCAAGTGTCCCTCTCATTGAGATTGCAAGTGCAAATTCTGATCTCTCATCTGCCGATTCCCTCTATTCACAGTTGTTTTCGTTCCCTACTTACTTCTATCGTTGCCCCGCTGAATGGGCGCACACGAGCGGAAAATGGCTATGCCACGTGTTTTCCTGAGAACACATCAGCAGCCGTGACCTAACGACACACGTCATATGCCATCGTTCAGCCATGCTTTCATTCCTTTGCTCGACCTAAGCTTCATTTCTAACACTCCATTGACGCTAACCCCGCTGAACATCGTTTACTGTTGACTACTTTTTTTCACAATCAGGATTAGATGCACGTCTAATGCAGTTCGCGGATTGGCGATTCTTGGGTTCCAAGTGCTGTACAAGTCGCCAAGTGCAAACATCCTAACTCTTTTTGTAGAGGAGTGAATCTATGGTAGCGCAATGTCCCTTGTGCTCCAGGGCTGAAAGTAGAATCAGGTTCCAGAAGACAACTTCGAGTTACAGCAATATAAAGGGAAGCAAGAAGATCAGACTGTTGAAGTTTCGAAAGAAAACTAAAAACGGAAATGAAGATCACTGATTCTCCACGTTCGTATGTTTTATGGAGTGGCTATTTTGACAAAAGACTCAAGTAGCAATACCAGCCATTTTGGACTTTCATTCCGTCGACGATCCCTTATGTCGGCTTCTTTTTCATAGCCAAGCCCCTCTGAGAAGTTTTTCAGTTTATAAGTTAGCACAATCATTCGAGCCGTATTCTTTGAGCCGAACAGGCCAAGTGCGAGGGTTTATACTCACTGAGCATTGTTTTTCAAACTTCTCGTTTTCTTTTGCTAAACAGATGACCTTCATAGTGTAGTCGTTTTGTGTGATTACGCACCGCTCCGTATTCTTATCAGCGACATCAGAGTTTACCCCATGGTTAATCAATTCGTGCCTTGCTGCCACATCAGTTACATATCAGACTGACTAATTTGCTGAACGTCATGAACGACAAGCCTCCTACAGGACATGGGTGAGGTGAAGTTCGCCTAGTTAGATGATATCATTTTGATATCCTGCTGTTCACTGCATTTTAACGGAAGGATTGTCTGCATAAATTTCTCTCAAAATCGAGGGTGTATGTGTTGACATCCAAGAAAAGCCGCTATATTTTACATGTTCTTGTTCAGTTTTCTAACTTATCTTTTCCAATCCATTGTGTTCTTGAGTTTTTCAATATAGGAAGTTCTTCGGACGAACAGTTGTCATCACTGGTGCTTCTCGTGGAATTGGAAAAGAGATAGCGTTGAAATTAGCAAAGGTACGTGCTGCAGCAATCACGTTCTCGGGAATATAATCTTGCTTCACCCCTCTCAAATCTGACACAACCTCTGCTCGTTTGAATTGTGAACTTTGAGGATGATGAACAAACAAAACAGACAGCTTCTGGTTGTCTGTAGAAGGATTAGACTTGTGTGCTCTGAGCATCTGCTACAGTACATCATCCGTAAAAGTTAACCTTGTGTCTCTGGGTGGTAGCACAAAAGGTAATCTGAATAATAGTAGTTTAATTCTGCACGCTATGGCCCACACCATGGTCCCATAGCGATGTGAAACACGGCAGCCGGCATTCTCGCAAATTCAGCTTCGTCCACCATTAGCACTTGACCTCTCCTCCTCCGCTATTCCTATTCCTCTGACCGTCTACCGAAGATCCGAATTGTGTAATTTTATTTCTCGCTCCGCCTTTCCATTTCTCATTTCCATTTTTCATTTCATCACGTCAGCCTTCCACTTTTCTACAGCCTTTATACATCTTCCAGGTCTCGCAAACCAGTCATAGGTCTCGCGAGAAACTCGCCCACTCGGTGCACTTCTCGTCCCTAAATAGCATATGGCACTCGGGAGGGAAGCTTCCGGACAGGAACGTCAGGGAGATCCACTGCTCACATCATCTTTAGAATCCCTTTCTCTTTCTAAGGCCCAGTCCACCGTACGCAACTGGATTGCTCACTTGATTGTCCCCTCCCCCTCTCTCCCCCCACTTTCCTCCAAAGTCATTAACGCCTAGACTATGACCTCTATCCTCCGTCATCACTTTCTTCCCCGCCTTCGAGCTTTTTTGGAAACGTTTGATGTGTATCACCTTACCATAGACGTTGAACATCTCCCTTAGTTTTCCTGCTTCCCATGCTGTCTTGTAACTGAGTTATGATTTCTTTATCAGTAAGATGTCGGTCAGACTCGGCGATTGCAACGCGATGGACAAGCGATGGGTCGCTCCGTCGCCGGTCCATTGCTTTGCAATCGCCGAGTCTGACCGACATCTAGGCACACCGATTTGGGAAGCTCTTCCCAAAAATCTCACACCTTTACTCATCTTATCGGTGTCTGTGCTTCTTTGACCTGAATAACAGATGCTTGCGTTCACAACACCTATTTCGGCGCGTGCCCGGCCCACCGCGAGTATGGCTTTGCATAGCTGATATGCGTTTTGATCTTGAGGCGAACATCCCAAACTTGAGATTGTCACTCCAGGCTTAACCTATGAACAATTCTCGATTTTGAACAGGTAAGCGAAAGTTGTACAAAGAGACTGGCATGACTTAATATAAAGTAAAAGACATAATTTAGGATGGAGCTAACGTTGTCATAGCTGCCAAGACTGCGACTGCTCATCCGAAGCTTCCAGGAACTAT
Source organism: Ostertagia ostertagi (assembly GCA_036418205.1). NCBI lineage: Eukaryota > Metazoa > Nematoda > Chromadorea > Rhabditida > Trichostrongylidae > Ostertagia > Ostertagia ostertagi. The sequence continues at coordinate 42,922 of MU869055.1, forward strand.
CTATTCAGCCGCTGAAGAGGTTGAAAAGGTAGGGGCATATTGGTGTTTTTCTCCTGTTGACTTCCCTCTAGTGTAAATGTGCGCAGTGCTAGGCATATTACACTTTACGAAGCAGTCCATGTTGACTTTGTCTTTCTGTTTCTGAAGTTTTACCTGTATCCAGGCTGGAGGAAAGGCGTTACCGTGTGTCGTTGACGTGCGAGATGAAGCATCAGTACGTACTGCCGTAGAATCGGCTGTGAAGAAATTTGGCGGTATAGATATACTGATTAACAATGCATCAGCAATTAGTCTCACCAACACCGAAGACACCGAGATGAAACGCTACGATCTTATGCATTCGATAAACACCAGAGGAACATTTCTAATGTGAGTTTAATCATGGGCCGTATCCCATCCTTCCCTAGGGGAGGCGTCCCCTGCCGCTGATCTTATCCAAAGGTTGGGGGAGACATGTTTGCGTCTTAGGACCAGCCATACTCTGCGTTTCTAGACTCCAGACAGCGCGACCCCTCAGAGAAAAGAGTGCCGCAACGGGGGAGGGTAGCTACAACATCATGCGTCCAATGGCGGATCCTATGACAATGAGGTAAGCAAACCAGCCCTTTTGGCGTTTCGGCTGGGACCGTATGCTGAATGTTGGGGAGGGGATGGGGTCCCCAACGGTCGACGGTTTACTTCAACTCGGTTGGTACGATAGGAGAGTACTGACGCAAGTGGTGCAGCTGGTCCAGCAGCTCCGCCAGAAGGGCTGGTTTGCTCACCCCAGGACTAAGCCTTGGAGAGGGGACGGACCCGTCCTCTCTTTAAGGCTTAGTTCTGAGGTAAGCACCAAATTGTGGCGGTTCTAAGGACCGAGTTGAAGTGGTCCGTCCACCGTCGGGGACTCCATCCCCTCCCCAACATTCAGCATACGGTCCCAGCCGAAGCGCCAAAAGGGCTGGTTTGCTTACGTCCTGACAAATCCCCTACTCCCAAAGCTCAGGATAGAATCAGCGGCGAGGGATGCGTCTCCCCGGGAAGGGGAAGATACGGACCCGTATTATAGCATAAGGTTGCTCATCATTCGTGGTAATTACAGGTCCAAGACTTGCCTACCCTATCCTGAAACAAAGCCAAAAATGCGCGCACATTTTGAATATTTTTCTCCACCCTTGCTAATGGAACCTAGATGGTTCTCCAACCATGTGGCGTACACAATGGCAAAGTATGGAATGTCAATGTGCGTGCTTGGAATGCATGAAGAGTTCAGATCGTACGGAGTAGCTGTCAACGCCCTGTGGCCATTGACAGGTAAGATTTAGAACCCGATTAACCTATTGAAGACCATGCGTGTTCTGGCTTTTTTGGCCCTGTAAGACAGGAAATCTCTCGGGTGTGTCCATCTAAACTCAGACTGGTGAATTGGGGTGAATACGCGAATTATTCATGACATAAAATCATTTTGGCAATTATTAATGTGCAGTTGTGCAGGGGAATAGAATATATAGGTAGTCGAATCCTGATTAAAAGAACCTGGAATGGGAATGAGATAGCAAGATTTTGTTGACTTCTGCTGCGGTGGACGTGGAAACCATTTCACCTTCATCTTCAATAAAAACAAGTTGCCCGTTCATACAGTTTTGTCTTTGCTATTTTATTCTTTTGTATTACTGTTCATGGCAACAAACGAAAGCGGCAGAGAAAACTCTTTCCTAACAGAAGAATTACCAGCGACCTGGCTCCGACCACTCTGAGAGCCAGATCGGTGGTGGTTATTTAAGGTATGTTTTTGATACATATACGAAAACTTTGGGTATAAATCGCGGACACTCGAACAAATTGATATTGTGGGTGTGGAACAGATACGTCCTGCGCTATCTCACACGCCCTGCTGACTGCGGGACGTAGTTGTCCCCGCGCGGTCGTCGTTGTGTCAAAAGAGGTGTTTAGTGCTTGTGTAGTCTCCTTCCATTGCTTCCGCTTAGGTCAACGCACCTTGTTGGTAATTTGCCAAAGGGAAAGGGGTCGCATTTGGGACTTTGGATGAGGGGAGTCGTATTTCTGACTGTTCCCTGTTCATGACTGTTGTAAGAGAGGTCATAATTCAGATTCCTGAAGGGGAGTTGGGGTGGTGGGTGGTGAAGAGAGGTGTTTTGACAGGTTTTTGACAATTTAAGCGGTGAAGTTTCGGAAAATTTTGATCTAAGCGAAATGAAATATTTGCCATTCTACGTCATATTTGCTCACTTTTTATATGTTGAGTCTCTTTTATTTACACAGTCAGTGAAGACAAGAAAATAACGAAAAACAAACTGAACTGAAAATCTTGAGAGGTAGAGGGCCATGTTTTATGATATGAAGGTATAATCTATGGAATGACATAAAAAGACCTCAAAGAGTTACCGACGAAAAGAATAGGATCAAGTGGGGTCTGCGCTCTAAATTCTCGTCGTGTCAAAATACAGAGAAACATTCACGAAGTCTTGGGTCCAGAATAAGGGTTGGGGCTTTTTGGTGATGTCGCTCGCAGGCGGCGACTTGGTGGTCAAGTGGCTGGCGTGGTGGGCTCTCATTGCGTAATATAGGGTTTGTGCTTTGATTTCCCATGCAGTTCGCAGTTGGCATTTGAATGCATGCCGTTCGCAGTTAGCATTTGAATGGGTTCTGAAGATGGATCGCAAAATACGTTATATTTATGATTCGGAGTCATTAGTACCACATACGATGGGAGTTTATGAGGCTGTAGTGGCGGCGTCGCCAATAAAGTTAAGTTTCAAATACCGGAATTCATTTAGGTTCGAAAATTTATGAGTCGGTAACGCTCATATGTCCTCAGATGATTTAGACATGACTGCTTTCAAAACCACATATGTCCTGGTGATTGCGCGAAACTGAAATTCCTTTCTCTAGGCATGGTCTCATATGCACGTCCGCGATCCTGGAGCCTTCCACAGCTACTTACAAATACAGTGCGTTTCAAAAGTATAAAGCCACCCTTGAATGAAGCTGTTCCAAGTTAGAATGAAGGTTCCGTGATTTGATGAATAGTTTATCGAATTCAGCACGCTCTGAAACTATAGTAAACTTTGTTGTACAAACCACTATAAGCTAGAAACGGTTCCATAAGAAAATTTGAAAAACTCCCCTGTTTCAAAAGTATAAAGCCACCCCGGGCGAGTAGGCAACAGCGGTAAAAATTTTTGTTCCTGTTAACTCATTTGGAGTTCTTTGGCCATAATTAGCACAAACACATTACGTCTTCAATATATCTCGTGGATCTACGTTTTCTTTGGAAGAGCAAGTTCGTGCGAGGACGTTACATCGAGCTGCCCATTCAAATCGCTCCATTGCTGCTCAACTTGGACGTTCTCAAAGCTGTATCGACATTTCTTTTGAGGAATCCAGCTTATCATGAAAGGAAAGATCCCTGAAAGGTCACGTGTTCTGCTTGAGTATTATATCCGCCATATTAAACGATCCCTTTCCAATTCTACTGCGACCATCAGTCAGATCCGATACGAGCTCTCCCTTTTTGCTTCGAAAAGTTCCATCTGGAGGGTCGCTAACTCTGCTCCAAATATCGTGCGACAATCCATGATGAAGACTCCACGTCCGGAACAGCATCACAAAGCACCTCGTCTCGAACTCGCCCGGAGGAACATGCGAACGAGTTGGGGTTCGGTAGGTGATTCTACGGGGGTAGGGAGACACTTTCATCATGACGTTTAGTTAATGGCTTGTAGTGTTCAGTTCATTTTCTGTGGTTGAAAGAACTTCAACTTAGACGGGCCGGATGGTCATCACAGATTCTGGAGAGATTTTAGCAAAGATCCGCTGGTATTTAGCAGGAGAGACTTCGGTGGTGGCGCATAGATGGTCTGAGCTGCATTCTACAGCGATGCTGTGCTCCCTCTGTCTTTCGTCTCGTGTCAAATGGACCCCAGTGAGAATCAGGATGCTTTTCTTAATGATCTTCTCTCGTTTCTGTGTGGAAGTCGTCGGCAAAACTTCATCTTTATGCACGATTACGCCACCATCCATCGCAGCCGGTCCACTCAACACCGGGTTTACGTCAACAAAATCAGTGTACTGGAATGGCCTGCTAGCAGCCTAGATCCAAATCCAATAAAAAACACCTGGGGTATCATTGTCCGACAGATATACGCGTATGGAAAGCAGTACAGTAACGTGGGAGACCTCAGACAGCCATCGAGACGTTTTCCTACCACCTGAATCCCGCTATACTTCTGAAGCTCACGGATAGTATGCCAAATGGTCTATTAAATCTCACTTCTAAAAAAGGAAGTCACGCTAGTTACTAATATTTACGATGTTCACTTTTTCTCTGGAAAAATAGAGTTATGTTGCAAGTGGCTTTATACTTTTGAAACAGGGGATATTTGGAAATCTTCTTATAAAAATGTATGTGAATCATTTTGCTTCCTGAAATAAAGAGAACAATGGTTTCCAAACACGCTGAATTCAATAAAGTTTATGGCAAGCCATGAAATACTCACCTTAACTCGGAAAGTTAGTTTTCATGGGTGGCTTTATACTTTTGAAACGCACTGTAGTCATCAAGTGCAGGGTCGAGGGCCCAACTTGCCACTTTTTGACGAAGGAGGAGAACTTAACGTCTTTGCAATCGTGCGTGACTTCTCGGCCGAGACCAAAGGGTGTCGACTATTGTCAATCTGCAGGATTTCTCATCTCAAGGCGTCAAGCTCGCTTCCAAGCTACCCATCGTCAACTGACGTTCTCTTGACTAGACATGGTCCAATTTTTCGCAGATATCAAAATGATAATTTCTTCTGAAGCTTTTGTATGTAAACGTATGTCCTATTAGGCGCTACACTCGACACCAATTTGTTAAACCAGCTGAAAGTGCCAGAACTTCCCAGACGGGTAGTCGAACTTCCAACCACTTCTTTCACACCAATTGTCTTGGTCTGGAGCCGGTCCCCATTTAGCAAAAGATAAGCCGTATGTTGTGTATCAATAAAAAAAACAAACTAGCCCTAACAAATGTAAAATGCGTTTTAACGCCCCCCCCCCCCAACGCCCTCAACGAACACCTGAGGAAGGAGAATTTTAAATTGATAATGAGTTTCGCCAGCTTGCCTTTGGATTGCAAGGGAAGGGTCAACTGAAAAGTTGATGCGCATAGAGACAAGCAGTTTGAAGGCATTATTTTTGAATGGAATATCTAGAAGTTTCCTCCACTATTCTTTTTCTTTGGTGGTGTATCCCTTTCCCTATACACGACACTGTCATCTTGATGTACTGTACTAAATTGTGTTCTAGCTATTTGGACTTCTGCCATGGAAATGCTCAGTGATGGCGCAGGTGCTTCTGGTTCACGGAAGGTAAGCGCTCCCTTTTCCAAGCGAGCAACTATTTATTCAGTAAAAGCCTCTTTTTTGGATAAATAAAGCGCAGCACTCTTTCTGTTTCAGTGGAGTGCTTTCGTTTAGAGGTTTCGATGCTATAACCATCTGTGCGGTTCGAGAAAAAAGACCTTCATTACGCAAGTACGCTAAGGAATAAAGAACAGAGCGGTCAACAGGAAAACTACCGCAGTAACACAGGCAACGTGGAGTGCAGCCGAGCCCCTAAGTTCCGATATGTAGATAAGCGTAACCTATACACCATGCGTGCTTATACATCATAAAATCACTATCGTTATCTGCCTAAATTTCATACCTCGTCTAAACCTTGCCTGTAAGGGTAATCGGATGCCTTGATCACGCAGATGGTTTTCTGTTTTCGTTTTGGCGTCTGGCGCCAAGCTGACCCAAAATTCTTGATGGAGTAGAGCGTTTCCAGACAAGTCATTCACCCTTTGATACCAACACACTTCATCTTCTGCCACACGGTTCGAGGTTACCTCCCCCGGGTCCCACTGCCCCTCTAGGCCTTGCCTCAGGCACTGCTGTAAGTGAGAGGGCTCATGATAGCAGAAAATATGGGTTGAATCCGCGTTAGTGCCAAAAGCGATGTCGTATCTGCAATCGGTACACCAAATAACCTTCCTGTATGACATGTTTACAGCACAATTTTTTTTTTTTGTTGGTGAAAACAGCTGTCATGACAAATTGACGCCAACTGGCGTCTAGGGCACCAGATCAAAAGTGGATGTCATTTTCACAATCAGGGCATCGAATTTTTTCCCAAGGGCAGTATTTGGACGTAGAATAAAATTTTGAGATAAGGATTAAGGATTGAGGATTGATTGATACTAGCGATGATTTATGAACTACATTTTTTTTTTGTTTATATCACATTGTTCAACAAAATTATAAGAAGCCTCCGTCAAGCGAACAATTAAGAAAACAATTAAGAATTGAGTTTTGCGTGTACGAGAGATGCTGGTTTGGCAAGACCATCTGAAAAGAGAAAAGATCAAGAATCAAATAGCGAAAGATTTTATTTATAAAACACAATACTCTAGCAAAAACTGGTGCAAACGTTCACGGAAGGCAAAACTAGCACTTGGTTTTTAACATCTAACTTTGGAGTCAGGGTACTAGTTGGTTACTCTCATTAACGAAGGATAAGCCCTATCTTATACACCATGCGGGCTTATACACAGGGCAGGCTTTTCTATCGTAATTTAGGTTTCAATTCGTTTAGAGAGATGTTACGATTGTTATCGTACGTGTATGTAGATAGGGTAACAGAGTAGCTAATTTGTAGTGTAGAGTCCGCCGTCCGAACTGGGACACAGTTAAAGTATACAATTATTATCTATGCATTATAACAAAGAAAGCTTGAAGCTCGAAGATAATTAGGCGTGCTTGCCTCCGGCAGAAATTGCAACTCATTGCATTTTTACATACATTTCTACAGTGGCCCGCATCATGTTGATCTACAGGGGCGAAAAGTTGGTGGTTTAGGGCGAGGTAGTTTTGCTCTCGGACACCGCTCATGTTTGCCAACGCCGAGTCTTAAAGGCAAAAGTCAGGCTCGTGTTTGGGCATTATGGCGCCTGAAATTGAGTGTAGAGATGGGAGGTGGAACGACAGTGAAGAAAAAACGCAAAGAAACCGTCGACAAGACCGAAATCGAAACCCCTTCCCTTCTAGCAGTGAAGGAGGCTTGCTCGGGGGAGAGCCACGTCCAAACGAGTTTTCCGGATATGCCAGCCGTTCCATCGGTTGATACGGCAATCAACCTAGCTGATCTCACACGTTAGGCCAGCCACGCACCACATCCCGCGGTGGGCGGGACCAGCTGATGTAACGAACCCATCGCTGAAAGTAGTAGGCCAGAAGCCTTGACGGCGCGCAATCTCGAGACAGGAGTGTGGCATCACCCCTCTGAGCGCATTCCTGGAAATATTAGTGATGGAAAAGGCCTTCTAAAAGGGGGGGGTTTTTTTTTACCTTAATCCCTGGACTCCGGTGGCTTTAAGCTGATTGAAAGGAGGGGCCGATAGTTCCTTGAAACCGTTTTCTCTCTTGCAGCGGCTGGACATTGATTGTGAGATTGCAATTCTTTTTTTTTTCTTGTCAACCCACCTTACTTTTTGTCGCAAAGAACGCCCACGACTGGTCAAGAGGGTTCCTGTAAGGGATATCCCCTAAACACAATGCCATGGGTGAATGTTTTGCACTCATTAACATAACGGAGCTGCAGCTCCAGAATTAGGAAGATTTAATACTCACCAAGAGGTGTCACGCTATGGTTCTTGATTTTATCTTCAAATTTGTTTCGCGAGAAATAACATTCCTGTTCAACAGACTGCCTAAATTGTAGGTCCTTTGCAATTACCCCATGTTTTCATTCAGATACCTCTGTGATGCCCAGTTGCTGTGCTTATGCGTGGCACATCCCGAAAATGATTTAACGCGCGCATAACTTCCATTTTATTCTGTGTGTTTCCAAACTATTTCACTTTTCAGGTGTGTAGATACATCCATGAAGTTTCATATAACAATTCAGGCAGACATCATGGCAGACGCTGCTTATGCAATGTTGTCAAAGAATAGTTCGTGAATATACGGTAACTTTCGTCGCCATTGACCGAGGAAGTTTTGAGAGCGAGGGAGTGGTCGATTTCACCAAATACGCCGTAGATCCCGGTGAGTACATGTGTATGCTTAGTAATGTGAAGTGGACTAGGTAGTCCCTTCCAGAGCACAATTGGTCGGCTACGGTACGCGGTACGATTACCGAGTCATGCTGTGGTTAGGTTCAAGGAATCCTGCCTGGATAATTTTTGCGCTCGTTCCCAACATCCAGTTGTGATTACTAAAGACAACACACCAAGTTTCACGCACGAAGAATTAAGTTTCGAAGAGAAACGAACTAATGTAGACCACACTCTGTGGACGACAGAAGGTAGATCGCGCGGCGCCAAAGGCGGGCATGGAAAGAAGGGGCCTTGGGGCGGCACGTATCAGGCGACGCATTGAAAGAATCGGGTTAAAGCGTGCGATTTTGGAGAATAGAGACAAACGATCGATAGAATAGGATGCAGTAGAAGTGTGAGATGTTAGTGCAATAAGTCAAAAGGTCAAAAGAGTTTCTAGTGACAGCACTCCGTGAAAGTGGAAGCGTTCCCGCCGCCAGCATTTGTGACAGATGTCCGGCGGGAATTTGAACGCGTAGCAGTCCTTCCGATTTTTCGAATTGTTTGCCAAAACAAACCATTTTTTGTTCCTTTAATTATCGTGAACGTGGATCTTAAGCTAGTGATTTATATGGCAGGTAGAGTCATGATTTTTCCTACAAAGGTTCCTCCAACTAGTAGGAGCGGAGGTATGAAGTCACTTCAGTTCCCATCACTAAATTCTTCATGATTTGCAAACCAACCGAATCTTCTACCTGAACATTTAATGATAATCTCAAACGATCAAGAAATTCCATCAAACTCCGCCACATCAGAAGGTTCTGCCGTGCGTATCAGAGATCCTCGCTTGTTAGCTTCACACATTGTATGGGTCTTCCTTTTCAGTGAAGTAATGGTTTTTGAATTCAGTGCGTAGACATTCAACGTTGAAGAGTTGTGTTACGCTCTGCAGCACGGAAAGCAGTTTGCTTTTTGGTTGGTAGATGTACTAGCTAGCGTTCATCGTCAGCTGTTGAACATGAAATCGGTTTTTCCTTTCCAAAAAAAACTCCAATTCACTTAATAGCCTAGCGCGGCTGGTCGGCTTTCAAGAATCTGTGAACTGAATCGTCGCACACAGCGACGTTGTTAGATTTGCGAATTGGAATGTTTACTGCTATGGCTAGAGGGTGGAGTGGTTTTGATGACGTTGTTAGACGTCAGTGGTAGATCACACTCCTTCATTTTGGGGGGGGGGGAACGGGGAGGCGTAGTTGGAACCACCTTCTAATGCCTAATCGTCTTCGTTACTTTGTGCTTATTTTTGTCTATTCACGATTCATGGTTTAATCTACTGTAATGTTTAGGTGCACCCTTGACGGCAGATTTCTTCATTCCAAATACTGATAATTATCCGGAAACATTTTTACAATCACACGAGAGACAATTAAGTGTCAGCTCATTGAAAAAGGTATTACTTTTCAATGTTTTAGTATTGCGTAAATATCTTACTGGTCCAGATCTGTGTGGAACAACGTGGTGTGTTAAAAAAATCCCACTCACATCCCTAGGAATAAGAAACCACGTTCGTGTTGAGCCGGGAATTCATAAAACCCGTATCATTATATTATGTCTTCCAATAAGTTTTGAAACTGGATCAAAAATGCAAAATTCATTGCCTGTAAGCAATAGAAACTACCCAACAACATCGGTCAAGTGCAGTAGCGGTCAAAAGTTTGGAAACTTTTTTATTTTTGATCTAGCGCGGCCGACACACAACGAAATTGTCCCAAATTTAGATATTCCATACAAAATCAAGTTCAGAATACGACGGGAAGAATAATTTCCAAAAACCTATAATCATATTTGAGAAATAAGATTTTTTTCAAGTAATGGCGCGTCAAAAGTTTGGAAACTTTTTGTTTCCCTTATCATTATGATTCCTACTCTTCAATGTTTACTTGTTTCTGTTAATTTTAGTTCAACCATTGAGTAATGTGTAATTTCAAAATGAATTCATATGCAAAGGAAGCAGTTTTTCCATGGGAGGTCCTTTTTTAAACCCTACAATCCGAAATTGAAATTGTTTCTTAGTAGTTCAGTCTCTACGGAAGCAATATTATCGAATGTTTCTAGCGTTATTGGAGTCGAGTAAGCATAAGAAGAATGATCATTCACAAAAAAGTATCCTCACAAGAAAATTGGCCTCCTCAAATACTTCGAAAGGGTGGTTGGCACGTCCCGTACCCGACACAACTTCCTATAGCAAAAATAAGAGACAACTTGTTCTTGTTTTTTCCTCGCCTAAAGTATATGCAAAACGTCCAAGTGCAAACCACAGCCATCGCCCGCCCCCTGGTGATATTGAGGGTTGATTTAAGAGCTATTCTTTGCGAATTCGCTTTAGAATTCGGAAGTTTCCAAACTTTTGACGCGCCATTTCTTATAAAAATTCGTATTTTTCAAATGCGATTTCAGTTTTCAAAAATCATGTTACCCATCGTAATCTACACTAGATTCTGAATATAATATGTGAATTCGGAGAATTTCATTGTCTATTGGCTACGCTAGATCAAAAATAAAAGAAGTTCTACACTTTTGACCGCTACTGTATGTCCATCGGAATCAACCCAGTTTTGCCACGTTTCCGGCAACAAATCGATGTCTTGCCGATAAAATTCCAAATCTTCATTGTAATCCGATTTAAAGACGTAAAGCAGCAAGTCGTATGTGGTCTTTTTTGAGACCATATCGTGACAGAAGGTATAATAGTACATTTCAAACACCAAAAGACTCGCAAGAAAATCCTGCATAAATTTGTGCAAAAATTAAAATTTTTGTATTGATATTAAATTTTTTGATTTAGTCTCAAAACTTTTTGGAAGGCGCTGCCTAAAATGAATAAGTGAGTACGTGCCTTACAATGTAAGTATGGGAAGCTGTTGATATTCTATAACCTTTTGTGTATTGTAATAAGGTCATGCTGACCAACTTTCGGATGCTGCGAATCCTGTAGATAAGCCGGATCGCGATTACTCACTTTTATGCTTACAAAATTGTAATTGGCTGGTGAAATGCAAATCCTTTTTTTGCGTCTTCTGCGTGTTGACCTTTGAAAGATGCTACCGGTTTCTCTAACTTTGTGAGCCCTTAGGCTGCGATAGACGAGGATATTGCAAGTGTTCTGGCAAACATGAAGGGAAAGCTATCCAAAGATCTGGTCGACAAAATGCAGGCTGTCTACGAGTTTACGCTCACTGGTATGATGGCTAATTTTCTAACGAAAGTCAACAAAAATACGCGACATATTTCAGGAGATAAAGAGAGAAAGATCGTCATAGATTTGAAGAATGGAAATGGTTCAGTAGCGGAAAATGGTGATGAGAAAGCTGATGTCAAGTAGGTTTATATTCGATTTGATGTTCGAATCCCCACCTCAGAGGCATACTTGTGTCCTAACAATCACTTCCACAATTGGATAAACCGTCTAGTGCGATGGATCCGCTACGCTTGTTGACGATTTAGACGGGTAGGGTCCCAAGGGTATGCCTCAAGAGATCACGATTGCAGCGCCGCGCCGGATCTACAAGGTGGCTACCAGTGTTATGGTACCAAGATCAGAGTTAAGTCATGGGAAATCTGCACAACTAAAATGACAGAAAGCAAAAATGTATTCCGTGAAAGGTAGTGAACGGGAATTCACGATACCCTTCCAAGTAGCCATTGTCTATTTGAAAGAGTAGCGAAGTCTCCCGGAGACTGCGGCTGCTGTGTGTAGATGGAGGCGTCGAGATCGTTCCTGGCATTCCGAAGTAACTCGATTTCATCGACTTTCATGATGCCACGAGCAGGTGCTCGTTTTCACGACACCATTATGAATCGAAGAATCGTTTTATTTCGGAGAAATTTTCTATGTATGCATTGGAAACTCACTTTTGATTCCTAATTTTCGATGTGGCGCCCAGCAAAGACCTTCATTGAACTGCACGTCTGATTTCAGTGATTTCAAGCATACTGAATTGTGGGCTTTGTTGGAAATGGCGTTTTTTAAGGATCTTGCTGCAATTGGAATACCCCCCCACGCCCCCATGCTAGTGGAGTATACACCGACGTAAGCGACGCGATTTGGGGCACAAATAGCTGCTTCTGTTCCCAGTTTACGTTGAACGAATGATATTATTTTTCTGTTTTCTTAGCAGCGATGTAATAAAAAGTTAGCAGACTTAAAAATTTTGGAATTGTGAAAGTACACTAGGCGATTTCATGATTTTCCAATCAGCTGATTCACATTTCAAAAGAACTACCCAGGGTAAAGTTGGGGAGGGGGTAACAGCGCTTGAAGGCAGCTGATTTCTCATTGACCGAAATCATTGGGATACGTCTAATCCACGTCGACGCTTACGTGGATTACGCCACGTCGTACCACGTTATGTGTTAAGGGAGAGTGTGTGGAATTTAGTCTATTTGCTTTGGTTTGCTAACCTCGTGGACAGGAGTATCCTGCTCAGAAGATGGAGAGGATGGATTGATCCACAAAGCCTCTTCCTCGGTTGTTGCTTTTGTTGCATCTTTCTAACTGTTATTTCGAAGCTACCGGTTATATAAACACAGCGGTCGGCAGGAAAGTTCAGATGATTTGAGTTGTGTTGCGGATCACATCGTTTTTGGTACTTCAGTAAAAATCACCCGCAGTTGCTGTTTTTCTTACCGCACAAGAAGTTTTGCAAACAAATAGAAAGTTTGCTTCCACTAATCGGCAGGCGCACAAAGGAAAATCATGCCAGTTATGAGTTCATCGTAAAATGCACCATACTGCCTCTGGAAATGACATCGGTGCTGGAAAACCCTTGAGGTTTTCTCGATCAAGCACCGTAATTCCATGCATGAATGGTCGCAGAAAAGATTGCATCACCATAACTTGATGATGTCCTATATTCCATTAAGTTCTGATTATAGGGAGGTACACCGCACGTGCACCGCATTATAGCAGTGTGTGATCAGTCAGCACCACATTTTTCTTTATTTCAACATTGAGCTGGCGCTCGGGTGCTGGTGCAATTATAAGTTGACTAAACCAGTTGAGTAAATCATTCTTCTTGTGGTTTTCAATAAACGACTGGATCGGATGCCTGTTAGGACGCAACAAGTGACGATCGGGACCAGCACCAAAGGGCCTATAGGAGTCAGGATTCCGGCTGCTCAAGATTTTGAAGAAACCCAAATACGACATACCCAAGTCATCCGGTAACGGAGCAACTAATGCTCTTTCTACACCTCAGGTCGAGATACTACTTTAAACTTTAGCCCAACGTTACTTCGGCATAAATGAATGAAAATGCTGTTTGCTTCGCTAGCGCCTACCAGGGATGGCATGGTGGATAACGAAACTCAATAAGATCAACTGAACAAGGCCAGAAAATTCGCGTCCGATAAAGAGTCTGGATGTACATTTGATTACGGTTACAAGCGATATGTATATATTATTGAAGCGTGGAGTATCCAATGTAGAAAGTAAGAACGGAAGCTCCATCTTATTTAAACTCGGGGGCAACACATATCGTAAGTGTGCAGATGATGTTCACCTACACAACCGCACGAGATCAATTGCGCAACAACAGGAAGGCCTCAGACGATATTTGCATCCAAGAAAACATTGATTTGTTGCCGATACGAGTGCTTGAGAACATGATTTCCAGCACTATCTTCAAATTGTGTACCATTCCGAGAACACGGATAGATGAAGAGGTTTTTTTTGAAAGGAATGGCTTCAGCGTCAAGATATGAAATACATAGTCTCAGGAGGCTTCGTCGACTTTATACGCAAGCAAGAGACAAGCCGTTGGCGAAGAAGGTCTCGTCGCAGGGTGCGAGAATTCTACAGCTCTGAAAATGTGCAACTGTGGAGACAGGTCACGATGTTCATGTCTTGCAAAAGAAGAAAAGGAAATGTTCAGATGTGGATGTATTACAGAAATGTTTGTCCACTTCTTCTTGATCATTACAGAAATGTTTGTCCACTTCTCCTTCAAGGCAGCGTAAATGGAACCAATGAAGAATGTGCCGCATAGAATAGAAATGTGTAGATCAACTTGATGTCTACGGACATTCGCTGCGCTTCCAGGTTGACAACGGGCGGACTAACCCGAATATCTCGTCGAAAAGCTTGTATTCGCACTCCTGGAATCCTGTTCAATATCAGTCAAAACGGCTCATAGATCGTATAGCGAAGATCGATGAAAGATTTTTCACAAACTCCGTGAAAGCCTGACACGGGTAACAGTTCCAAATGAATGGTTATTGCTACTTCACAGAAAGCTTAGCGTTGCTTCGCCTAGAATGGTGTTCCCAATTCACTGCTTACAAGGAGTTACAAGAGAGATGCCACTCCTGAATTGTGAGCGAAGCGAAAACTATTAGAACTTCATCAGTTACAGACCTGAAGAAGCATTACACCGCAATTCCCACATGCAAGCTTGATCGATGCGCGAAAAGTAAAGCGAATCTGTTTCTGAACAATATGCAGTGCCAGTTTTTTTTAGAAGAAGCGACTAATCCTTCGTGCCTCTATTCCTGAATTAGATGCCGAGGTTGATCGGTTAATTTTCAATTGAGTGTTATCATCACTCGACCATTCGCAATGGGCCACCTCTTTTTGCAGTCAAGGAGAAGAACGGACACATTCGTTTATGTTGCGACTTCTCGACAGGTTTGAAGAATGTGTTATACTTGCATCAGTACCCATTGCCTACTGCGAGAGATATGTTCACAATACTACAAGAGAGATAAATTTCTCCCAGATCGACTTGGCAAATGTTTATTAGCTGGTATAAGTCGAGGAAGAATGGAAAGGGGCTGACCATCAACTCGCACAAGGGACGTCGCCCTTCGGAATCAAATCAACACCCGGCATTTCAACAAATCATGGTTTCGAAGATTGAAAACTACATGATGTTGCTGCATTTTTGGATGACATCATTAGCACAGGCTGCGCATATGAAGAGCAGAAGTCTTAACGTGTTATTATTGTGTTAAAAGGCTGCTGTTCGAGCATGTTCATTTTTTTGTGCTTCTTAATAAACGACTACATCGCCTCTGGTCCCACAACAGATAAAGCCATTCGTCAATAATGTACTGACTGTGTTGAAGCGCCCGCTACGCAAGTCAGTCGCGGTAAAATGAGGTTAGGCTCACTTTTTGACTTAAAGTTTTCCGTGTTATTACTGAAGCTCAGACACGATAGAGTGCAGGAAGGAGGCCGTTTGGTAGGGTAATGTGCAATTCGCAAGGCTTTTAGCCGTTTTCGGGCCTTTGAAAATGACGAGTCCGTTGAATCCTGGGCCAGAATAACAATACAATATTTTCCACCTGACAACTTCGAGGTAGAAGTAAAAATCATAACGACACAACAGATTATTTCCAAGTATTTCCAAGCCACCCCGCTTCACTTCCTGTTATCTACAGTTTTGATTTTTTTCTCTGTAAAGGCATCTGTTTTTATCGTGATCATTTTGCTTAAGAACTTAATAAGTACAATTTAGGTTCACTCTGGCTGCTACTGATTTCGCGCCGATGTTCACTGGAAAGATCACACCAACAAACGCGTTCATGTCCAAAAAGCTCAAAATCAAAGGCGACATGACCAAAGCATTAAAACTGGAGGGTGTTCTGAAGAAAATGAACAAGAGCAAGTTGTAAATCTCACTTTGATGTCTGCCTCACAAACATGGTTCTACTTGGTATTTATTGCTCTCTTTCCAAGTTTTCATTCACTAACAACCTTTTATTCATAGCTCTCGTTCGTTTTATCTCGATTCATTTTTGGACGAAATCTTCTGACCTACGTATTCGGGAAGTTCTTCCATTAACGCTCACCCCTCACCATTGTATTGACACAGTAGTCGTAAGGCAGTATTATGCGCAGTTTGTCACTTTGTATGCTGTATAGAATTCCACTACCTCAATTTCAGTACATATGGATGATAAATTATTCTTGGAAACTCGTCGACTTTCATAATGGATACCTTATTCTAGGACTTCCCAAGACTCAAAACAGTAGCATAAGAAGTCGTAGCGCAACGGAAGGTTGTCACGGGAAACAATGTGTTCGCGAATTCTCCACTTCAGAATGCTGGATTATTTAAGGCGGTATTTCATCTTAATTCCATTTTTGCTGTTTCAGAAATTAGTTCTGGTACGCTTTTAATGTTACGGTCTTGTGCGGCCCGCTGTCGAGCGCATAACACTGTTCCTTGGCAGTGTGGAAAAGGCGGTTAAAATTTGCGGATTTAGGTCTACCCACTTCGACGAAGATGTCGCCCACCAGTTGCATTTCACGAACCCCATCGCTCCCTCCATCGCTAGCCACAATCCTTTTTTGGTTTCCGGGCTATCTCAGAAACAGATACAATGTTCAGTGACAAACCCAATCAGTTTCGGTGCATGTCGTACCCATTGTGGGCAACCATCTGAGTGTGCGTATGACACCTCAGATATTGATCGCCTCCACCTATTTTCTGTTCTCCAAACATTCTACAGTCCGTAACACCGGGTAAAAATCTTGCCGAGGGCATGGTCGCAAAGTACTCCCCCTCCTCAAAATCGGGGTCTTGACACGACCACCTGAAGATTACCACCGTAATTATATGACATTAATGGTATTTGGAAGTATTAGAAGTACCTTAGAATTGTTCTGTCCCGAAAGTCTCATGTTGATCTAAATGTGTATTAAACAATGTGAGACTTCAAAATTTTATTGCAAAAGACTCAAAACTTTCTACAAAAGAAATTGCAAAAATGAGTGTTTGCAAAAGTTTTGCAAAAGTTTTTTTTTGGCGAGCTTTCGGCGCTTAGCGCCTTTGTCGAGCCTGAAATGAAAATTATAAGCTTTCTTAAAGTCTGTTAATATATTAAAATATATTAACTGACCCACCTGCTGTCCACTTTCAAAAGTGTAACACTTACCACCCTTGTCGGTCTGTGAAGCAGGAACTGTTCCCTACCCTAGACTTACCCTTAAATAGCGTTGACGTGCTACGACCGTTATTTCCCAAAATATCGCATTCATTCCACAGTGATGATAACTGCAGTCATGCGATGAGTTGAAGAGAGTCACGCCGATTTTGCTGGGTTCTATGTTTGGAGAAGCTGTTACCTGGATATGAGGCCGGATTTTGTAGAGCCCTCCGATGTTCATCGAGTCGTTTGTGGAGAGGTCTTCTTGTTTCTCCAACATACTTATGCCCACATCCTTGGCATTCTATTGCATAAACTGTACCTCTTAGTTGGCATATTTTGTCGTCCTTACAGTAGATGCAACCATTCCTTCCCACATATAACCTTCGTATAATGTATGCT